>JAMKCH010018305.1:0-21993 GCA_023653785.1 Ophioderma brevispina
GTTGCCTCTGTTATATTTTACATTGTAAAATTTCCAGTTTTTAGAGAAGGGGAAGTTTAGCGCCCTCTTATCTCCATAACATCGGTCAAAACTGTTTACATTTTAGATCATATGAGTGAATGTACTGATCATTTTAACAGAACAATATTTAACTGGCCACTTTTGTTTATGGCCTTTCCAATGTTTACTATTGAAATCTTCCGTTGCGCAGGACTTTGTTCTCTAATGTCAGTATGTCATAGAGGACCTTATGTGCTATTGGGCATGTTAAACTGATATTAATCAGAAGTAATAAAATAGCAATCATATAAATGTGATATATACGAATGTGAATGTGCGAATGTTAATGTCTGAATGTGCAATATCCGAATGCGGAATCTACGACAAACTGAGGCAAATTTATCCTGAAATTTGCCGCACCGCACCTCACCTGGCTGAGATGTTCTTTTTACCAATCCAGATGACAGAAATCTATATATTCGGTTATAAACAAATATTGAATGCTTTTTATTCGGAGCATGTTAAACTATAGGCCCTCGGTGATCTCGTAACCATACTATGGCCCCTTGGCGTACGCTCGGGCATAGTAATGGGTTCCGGATCACCGTGGCCTATATCCCGTAAATAAACTCTATCAGCGGCTTAAATTGTAATATCACCCTCACCCATAGCACCTCCCTAATTGTCGCTGGTTCGACGAGGCAATGGAGACTAAGTATCTTGCCCCAGGACACAAACACGTGCCACAGCTCGAACTGGCGGATCTTTAACCTGTGACTTTGGAACCTTTTCTCTCGGTTACCCTTTATTGTTCAACTCTATGTCCGTGCAAGGTCAGTGCGAAGTTACTATGCGTACAAGTGAGCAATTCTGTGCCGTCCGTCCATATGCCCATTCATATGTTTGTATGGTCGGTCAACATAATTTAGAAATTACAAAATTTTGTCGAGACGTTTTTATTTTGTAGGCGATCTAAACGTCAAATTTTGACTTTTCCCATAGACTTGATTGGTTTGTCCTAAAAATGAATAAAATAGAATACAGTCAAATCATAAAACAAACATAATTAAAAAAAAACAATTGTTCTAATCATAACGCGCAATTGGTCCAACAGAAACTCGCCCATTGGTCCAGCAGTAACTCGCCCATTGGTCCCACAGTACTCGCCCATTGGCCGCAACATACTCGCCCATTGGTCAACACACTCACCCACTGGTCCCACATAACTCGCCCATTGGCCTAACAGTAACTCGCCTATTGGGCTAACAGTAACTCGCCCACTGGTCTAACATTAACTCGCCCAATGGTCTAATAGTAACTCGTCCAATGGTCTAACAGTAATTCGCCCAATGGTCTAACATTAACTCGCCCATTGGTCTAGCAGTAACTCGCCCATAACCCGCCGCCCCATAACTCGCCACTAACCATTCCCATTGGTTTCTCATCATCACTCGCCAATTGTCCAACCGTAACTTGCCCATTTGTCCAACAGTAACTCTCCGATTGGCCTAACAGTACCTCGCCCATTGGTCCAACTGTAACTTCCCATTGTCCAACAGTAACTCTCCCATTGGTCCAACAGTTAACCTGCCCATTGGCCTAACAGTGAACTCGCCCATTGGTCTAACAGTAACTCGCCAGATTGTCTAACAGTAACTCGCCAGATGGTCTAACAGTAACTCGCCCATTGGTTTCCATTGTAGGCCGTGCAATGTTCATAATGTATACCATCCATCAGTGACATTATTATGAATCATGATTGTTAACTTTCACTCATATGCTGATGATACTCAGCTTTTCTCAGAGTTTAATCCAAATATTCCAGGAGTCTGTTTCCCCAAACTTGTTTCGTAACCCTACGTGTAAAGACTAACTCATGCATATGTCCTATAACGCAAAAACGCCACTTTTGGCATGTGCAGTTGGCCGACCAGCTTTGACATTTTCTTTTTTCAGTTGACATGATTTTTTTTGCTCAACAATTTGCAATCAAGTTAAAACAATAAAATTGCTATAAATACTTAAACAATGGGGGGGTTAAAATTAATATGGTCTACAAATGTTGCTAAGTTCTACACCGTAAAAAATAGTTAAAACTTTTGTTTAGGGCATTCAAACGTCCGTGTTTGATGCTCTACATTGAGCTGAAAAGTACTTGTTGCGTTCAGATTAGGTTATGATGTAGACTGGCCAATAAGAGCCAAAGGTGATTTTTGGGGTCATTTATTCAAAAACATACATTTTTGGGTAACACAAATTATTTTTGAATATTTGATTTTTGACTCTATACATGCCCCATCTATGTAATTAGGTTTCAGAACTATTTGTGTCCCAGAGAAGCCTCACAATAAACTTCTAAGTTTACAAAATTACAGTAAGTATAGGCGATGTTGAGTGAAAATATTCGATCTTCTCAAATTTTAGGTTTCTAAAACCCTGATATAGCTAAACGGAGCTAAACTTTAGCTTTAGCTACCGAAATAAACCTTCCCCCTAAAGCCTCCTTTGTATTGCTGTTTTTCCGTTTGGATAGCAATGATATTAATATTAATATTTTTTTGTATGCAAATGAAGGGTAATCCCTAGAATAACAAAGAGATGAATATTAATTAACTTAATAAATATAGAGCTTATTCTAACCTAATGAATATTTAAACCTTCCCACAACTACCATGTTAGAGTTAGTAATTAGGATTATTCTTATTATTATTATGCAATACGAAGAAGCAGACTTGACCAAAAATAGTTCTAAAAGACCTTCAACATCAATTACGTATCTCTTACAAGTTGAATTACCGATTTCCTAAATTTTTGCATATTGGCAGTGTGCATTCGCACAGCGGTATTGCGCTCTCACTGAAGCTTCTGATGGCAAAATCATAAAGAACATTTTGATTTCAACTCTGTCTTCTTTATTTTTAGCTTCCCTATAAAAAATATTGACAAAATGACAGTATTTGAGTGCGAGTTGAATGACCGAATGCCCAATGTTTTTTTGCGTTTGGGTGCAGTGTTGGGCGATACGCGCTAGTCGCACGGCGGTATTGCACCATAGTTGGTACCGCGCGATTGTGAATCTGGAATTGTAACACTTCACGCCTGATCTAGGAGAATACCCGGCCAAACTATATACTTAACGATCTGAAATTTACTGTGACATTGCCCTTCTAGGGTCGACCTCACGGCCCAAACTTAGTTCCGCATTCAGCTTCAGCAGCAAAAGACATTGGTCTTATAATCAATTACCCAAGACAGAGTACATACCACTACACTGTGATCTTCATCCACACTCCCAGTCTACGACAGTCCAATCAATCGTGTGACCGATTTCAGATATCGTGGGTCTGGTTGCCATCTAGTGCAAGTGACTAAAAAGACGCAAAGCACTGGCTTGGATGGCTTTCTGGAAGTTGAAGCAGCTATTATATGTAGAAACCATCCATATTTAAAACAACCAAAGTGGAGGGGGCTGTTTCAACACAACATGTTTCACAGTTCTTCTATATGGAGGCGAGTCTTGGGTCATCAGAAAAGATATGGAAATCAACTAAAGGCTTCGCCACCCTCTTGTGCTTCCGTATAATCCTGAACATCAAACGAACTACCCAATGTCACCATTTACACCATGACCAGCAAAAAAGCCTCTTATTGAGAGTGTAAGTTCATTGGGCGTATACTCCGCATGTCAGATGACAACCAGCTAAACTTTACGCTCTTTATACACCTTCATATGGTAATAAGAACGTAACGTAACGTCATTTCCTGGGGGGGTCATAGGTGCGCCACCTGTTAGGGGATATAGAAAAATATGTTGGCAACCAACTAACCAACCTTAGCCCAGGGCCGCAGCAATTGGAAGAAGTCGCCTGCTTCGCAGCCGAACGATGATATGGTATTGCACACATGAAGCTTCTGAAAGGCAACATACTAAAATGAACCGACACTACAATCACTTTCACATACTCTAAACAATTTGGATTTCTAGCATGCCAATATTTTTCAGATTTTGTCTAATAACCGAACTGAATTTTATTGCAGGGATTTTGCTCAATAACTGCTCTATATAGTTGAGGTGTTAATCCACCTATCACATCAGTATCTTTATACATATCATAGAAACAAAGAAGCATGGTATTTAATTGTTGACCACCGGACCACGTGCGGTTTTTCAAATCTCCCAATAATCAGCTGTCAGGTGCATTATGATAATTATAGCAGTGATGTCATTGCCATAAACCAGCACACTAAAACATTATTAGTGGGCTTATTAATGTGACCCAAAATGATTAGTCGTGGGAAATACTCAATTTTTCAACAAAAAAGAATTTTTATAGAACTCCGAAACAGGTGAAGTTTTTTTTTCAATTCAGTCTCAACACAGACCCTCCATATGAACAATATCCTCAAAATTGTGACACAAGAAAATCAGACAATAATGAAATCAATAATAAATGTATGTTATACGTTATGATTTCATTTATGTTAGGGTTTTACATTTACTGATGTAACAGATTGCAGTTTTTACAAAAATACTCCATATTTCCTGACAGCTCAGAGGTCTTCGTGATAACTGTTTAGTCGATTATTGAAATATCGTCCAATACATCAACGTTAATTCTGGGTCAAAAGGATCTTTCGTTAAAAAATTCAATATGCACTACCCATAGGGCAGCTACTTGGTCGCACAAATTAATAAAGACATGACAGACACACTGAACAATAAATTCTTTGAGCTCAGCAGATCAAACCCGAGTAACCATTGAACATTTATATTGATTTTCATAGAAGTACGTGTGCACCAACGCTTTCTGCCAATGAAAAAGGAATCTGGTGATTTCCTTCTTTTTGCTGCAAGGATAAATACGCAAAGTCAAACATTTTTTTAGAGAATGGATCAATTTTTCATCTGAAAATAAAAAAAAAAGTGAAATAACACGATTCATTCTTCAGGAAACAACTGTTTTGCTCAATCTTGTGAACATTGATTGCTTTTAAAATCTCTCTGAAGAACGTACATGTACACAAGAGAGCATAGGATTTGTTTTTCTTTCCTGGAAATTTAAACGTAGATACTCATAGGTTGTGTGAATATGTAGTCATGGTACGTTAAACTAACGAGATGGAGCCCTGGCGTGGACTAGAGTAGTGCTAATGGAAATACAAAGGCAACATCCCCAAAAGATTCTGTGGTCAGTCTGGCATCATTTTTAGCTACCACATTAGCATCCTAAAGCACATTTTGTTAATCTGTCAATCGAAAGAGTATCCTTGATTCGGAGAACTTTCTCTTAGGAATTGGGAACCCACACTTGCCTGCTCCACTGAGTCGGTAGAAACGAATTCCGTCATAGTAAATGGAAATTAGTGAGTCCATAGGCAATGCCTAATCGGGATTAATCTCATCAGGACGCAGCAGCTTTGGAAAAGTTCCCTTTTAAGCTCAGTTTAGACGTCTCAAGGATACAGATATACAGATATACGATAAGATGAGAGGAATCGGACAGGTCTATAGGATGTTCAGTTGGGATATGTCGACAGGTTCTAGGCCCTCAGACACGCCTGCAACACACTCCCAAACACACTGTAAACAGGTTGTCCCAAAAAGTTAACACTCGGACAAAGGCATTTTGGTAAAGAGAAACGTACGCTTTGTCATACCCACCCTTTTTTTTTTTTTTTTTTAATTCTTGTCAAAATATTCTTCCTCAATATGAGAGTGCCAAAATCAATCTTCGCCTGATTTCTGCCCGTTAAGTTGGAAATGCTTGACGTTAACATACAAAAACAGCGATTTGATAAGGCCTACGTCTCTATGACGTGAACGCTTAATTTTTTGAAACACACCCCAAAGTGTCGCTGATCATATTAGACAATGTTCACATTTTATTGACCATAATGAATCCAAAAGGGATTATCTTCTAATAGGTTCAATGTCCAATCAATTACATTTCCTTGATTAATGTCCAAACTCATGTTCCCGTCATCTTACAAAATTAACCAATGCAAAATTTTTGCACTCTCTTTTGACGATGCATATCTTTTGCTCTACAATCGGATAGGAATGACATGAACGCATATAACCGCTTATTTTATTTGCCTTTAGAGCATATCAAAGGAGGACCCATGAAGAATACTTTAATTTTTAACCTACAAGATTTTTTTAAGTTTTTGTGTTGCATTTAAGGGATGCCAAGTTTGAACTCGGATTTGCTGTTAGTGTTAACATTAAATTTGCTGGGAACCATTGCTTTTGAGTTCAACCTTTTGGAAATTTTAATACTAGTAGCAAATGTGGTAGTTTTTGCTTTTGTAAATTTCCCGTCGACCTCTTACAACAATCCTACGGCCAATCTTGACTAGCTCCAAAATTCTCTCTCGGTCACGATTTAACATGATTTAGTAATCCACGGACTATTGTTGTTGTGAAGGCCTGTTCTTTAATTGGAAAGCATGATTCAAAGGCAGTATCCAGAATGGCATACCTAGCACCACATTATTTGAGATCCCTTGGACCTGATAACTTCGTGCCCGTCCCTCGTTTTGAAGCCAGGTGACATAAATCTTATAACAGTGTCAGTGATTAGCAGACTAACAGGGATTTTCTCGGCCAGATTCAAGATTCTGGAATATCATATTTGTGTGTGTAATAATTAAAAGCATCAACTAAAATTAAAGATAGCATCTTTACTGGGCTCAATGCCAAAGTTTGAGATTATCGGGTTTTGTTTGATGTAGTAAACTTGTATGTGTCATTAAAACTCAAAAGTACCATAGATACCGTTTATAAGAAAAACATAAATTCTTCTGTAAAGTTTTGTGCCATTTCTACACGAATGACATCAATTTGAGTTTACGGCAATCTCATGCATAATAATAGTGGTCAAGATAGGGCATTATTATGCAAGACTGATTTGTTTAAGAAAAATGAGGGCGTTCAAATCCACAACCACAACCTGAAATCTGAGCCTTGCCTTTTTTAAAGCCTGGTCTTTGTTCACTTGGGTTTCCAGAGTACACACATCTGGTCCACTTTACCTCTTGATTGTTACATGACAAGGGTCACGTACAATTCAAAGTACGCGCTTATCTGCGCAATCTGGGTGAATTCATCGGGAAACACACCAGCTATTGTGGCCAGTGAGGTGTTGAATTGTGCAAATCGATTTGTTATACCACCATTCTAACATTATCTTTAATTTGCTCATTACATGATGGTTTACGTATTTTCCAAGTTAACCAATCAAAATAGTTTCTTAGCACAAAAAGTTTGTCTGAGCTTCCGTACCTGAAAACCAAAGCGCTATGGGGTTTTTTGTTTTGTGGTTTGTTCGACAAGAATATTCGCGGAACTTCATTTTTGATGCATTTTTTCGAACGACCCCTCGCGGCCAAACTTTTCCTCTTTTTTTCTTGACCGGTTTAAAAATTTTTAAAGTCTCTTTGAAAACCTTAAAATACAGTGAATCGATAAATGTGGATTTTTTTTTACATCTATGCGCGCGGGACGCTTAGTCAATTTTTTTTCTTGAGTTAGACGATTGATAGGCACTAAGAGTTTTAAAGACACTGACGATATATCTGTATGTATTCCCTTGGGATAAGTCTCATTGCGAGTAATTTAGCAGGAATAGCTTAAAGTGAAGATAAGTCAGCAAAATTCTCATTACTTTCTCCAACTGAAGAAGTGGAGGAAGAAATGACAATGTTCAAAGATAAATCTCCAATTTTCAGTGCGTGTTGTAGAAGTGTCCGTATGGACAGTAATGATGAAAATAATCCGTTTTTTTCCTTATAGTTTGCTTTTCCGCTTTAATCACTTTTAGGTAGTTAGGATGTTTAGGGTACCTATACTTGGTAGAGACATGCAAGATCTATTTATGATGATTTTTGCGATTTTCTTGATTAAGCTATCACTATAGTGTCCTTTAAACCAGGGGAGCATAGAGCTATATTCTTTACGCCTTCTTACTTCTTCGACCAATCATAAAACTTCACCACTTTCTTCTTTTAAAACTCCTGATATTTTTTCTGCGTGCCTGCGTAAAATTACTGGATCAAGCATCGGATTAAGCTGAAGTATCCACCCAAAATGTATCCTACATTGATATCATTACAAGCAGGGCAGAACACGCCAATGATGACGTCCATTACAATAGGGTAGCATACTCACAAGCCATTGCCGTCACAAGAGCGCAAGTGTTATAGCTGGTTTAACGTACCATTTCGAAATGATCAGTTCCTTCCCTTGTGAAGCAGACAAGGAATTCTGCTCTAGTTCAATATGCGGAACTTTACGCCGAGTATCTCTGGCGCTAAGGTTGGGTACTGTGCGTTATTTGTTGATTATTGGGCGTTATATATACACTATGGGTGCTATCTGTCTAGCATTGCGGCTGTTGGCTGTGTATTGGGTACTGGTGCTGATTGAGCCTGAATGGTGTAATCGAACTGAACGTGGGTACTGCCGGGCGAAAATTAGCCGATTGTAGACCAACTTCCAATTTGTCTAACCTTTTTAATTTTGACTAGAAGGAAACAAAACACGGTGCTCAAAATGCCAATCACCAGCACAGCTGGCAGATGAATCCAATAGAGTAGAAGATACCAAACCACCTCCATCCTTCGTGCGGTGAAAGACAATAATTATCAAAGTCAAAATGTTTTGCAGCAACTTTATTGTTTCTTTTTGCAAAATGCCAAAGACCCGATCTCAACCACTTGCAAGAGCAAATCCGAAGGCAAGCAAATGCCAATTGTTAATTTTATACGCGCTTTACTGACTCTCAAGAACTTCTAGTAGTTCAAGGATACAGTCAGACCCTGTCAGAGCTTATTGCACCACAATCATATTACCAATGAGATCAGACTGCTCAAAACACTGCATCATGCATCCAATTTTCACTCTACCGTGAAACAAGGTATAAAGGTATGACATCAAATACGACCATTAGACTCCCTATAGAAGATCGTTGACGAAAGTGGGTTAAATATCATAAGTTACTGGATTTACACACCCGCACATTCTCAACGTGAAGGAATGCGATCACAGTCAGTAAATTCCCGGTGATGGTGAGAAATGTCACAAATGTCGAGATGCATGATAAAAGCATGTTGTATCCAGCCATTTCGAAAAGAAGGAAAAATTGATGCATAGTGATAAAAAAGAAACGGTTTCTTAGCACATGCACCACGCTTTACTAGAATACGAGTGATTTGTGTTCTTGGCATAATGCGGCACAACAAATGAGTCTATTTTCTATTTTTGCTTCACTAATTTGTTGGAGCTAAAATTTATATATGAATGATGTGCCAAAGAATTTTAACTTTATTGTTACCGAAACGGATATGAAAATTACTTCTTCAACAGACTGCCTTGTATATACCGCGACAACTTAAAACAGCTGCCGTATGTTATGTTTCACAAAGGTTTAAATCGTCCTTTTTTAAATGTTTATATTGAATGCTGTATTAGTTCCGTATCAATACACCCTAAGAATACAGTTGACGAGTTGATTTTACTTGAAGTGCAAGTTTATGTCAAAATACTCAACTCTCTGAACTCTCCTCCATGTTTGGATAATTGTTCAATGTATCTCCAACAAGGCAGGTATACCTGGCGGCAAAATGCATTCTCATGCCATTACAGCATGTTTGTGTCTAAGGGCTATCAACGACACTTGCAGTATTTTGCTGAGCTTCTAGGATACACAATAACAGGTGGCACTCGCCCCCAAATAGCCTGCCTTGCTGCGCAAAACCGATCTTATCATCATTTGACATCAAGGAAAATCCATTCACATATTCCCGAGCTTAACCATCCTCTAGACACGAACATCCAAACCGTCCTGAGCGTAAACGTGTAAATATCAAATCGGTAGCTGACATCTCCAAAAAGGATTCAAATGCTCTTGAATGTGTTGAAATTGTGATCCAAGTTCTTGTTACAATTGGGAACGTGAGGACACGTTTGGCTTTCAAACTTGCTTGGCGCCCCAAGTTTTCTAAGTTGCGAGTTCAGGGGATTAGTAAAAATGCAACATGGTGCACCGCAGCGAGTGCCCATCTCTCTTCGGTCGTTTTGGGGGGCCAGACTCCCTCATATAATGTTGCTGTGGGGTGTTCGCCACTCCACCCGCACAGCGAGTCTGTTTTGCCTTCCCATCATATGCCGGTACCCATTTATACTCAGGGTGGAGAGAGGCAAGCGACGTAAAGTGGCTTGCCCAAGTGCACAACACATTGGCGCAAGACCTCAATAGAACGCGGCTCCCTTATCTTCTTAAAATTAGTTTGGTTCTCGTCTCTTGTCGGCTCATCCACGACCTCGGAATGTTTTTGGTTTTATTATGGCTCGTGTAGTTTTTAGGTATCTGTATTTGTTATTTTATTGTGTCCTCTCTTCTCTTGCCCTATTATTGGCCCTCCTGCTTCTTGATGCAGTTTTCAGCGTGTCCATACAAGGTATTGTACATATTTTATTAATTTGTTAATGTATTTTAATGCGATGTTAATAAGAATGATGAACAACACAAGCTGTAGTTCTGGATCAATGACACCCTAAACAGACTTCAGGATTGATTTTTCCCCTTAAATCACACATCTGGATTAAGATTCATAACAATATCATATATACTATCATACATAAGATATCATATCAAACATACGGTTAAGAGCGTAATCTTGGAGACTAGAAAACTTACTATCTGTGACGTTGCGCTATAGTTGTTTAATCGTTCCGGCAGTGACAATAGGGGCACGGTTTACGATCGAAAATACAATCTTTTGTCGTAAATTTCAACATCAGTGCCTCGGTTTTTTTTGTTTCCTTTGATATTCTTTCTACATTTCTGTAAGATTAACTCACGCGAAAAGTACTTTGTACTGTAAACACTGTTAGAAATTTCCGTAAATTAAGAAAACCTATTTTCCGTAAATTTTTACGGAAAATCTGTTTTAGAAAACAATAAAAATAAAAACAAAAAACTACAAAATGTTAATTTACAGGAAATCTTTCAAAAATTTTTTATTTTTTTTATTTTTTTTATTTTTTTTATTTTTTTTATTTGTTCCGTAATTTTAATTAACGGAAAAATTCTGAACATACACATTTTTTTCCATAAGATGAGGAACACTTTCTGTCAATAGCTGTCACAGTTTCCGTTAATTGACAGAAAATCGTAAATTTACCCTAAAAAGTCTGGACTTCTGCTGCCGAAATTTCGAAATTTACCTCGGAAAATTTTCTAACAGTGTATTTAGGCACGATCTGGCGACTCGAACGAACAACATCATTTTTTGTAAACCATGACTCTGGTCAAAGTTCCCGGATGAAATGGCAATATACGGGAATGCATTATGGGGATTGCGCAAATCTTCTATTAACCCTTTGGACCCGTTATACGCTGTATACGGCTGTAACACATAAGTCAGTGGCTTTAGCGGTGGTCTTACCAATGTTTGCATGTGATTTGGAAGGGCATCTAAAACTCCACATGGACTATAGGATGGTTTCGACTCATTTAAGAGTTTTTGTCAGAGAAAACCACCTGATGGCGGGAAGATGAAGGTTGGTCAAATCCTTCCATATATGAATGCTATATTGATGGTTTTATTCTTCATGAACCGTATAATTTCATCTACCATGAGCAAGTGTGTCAGACAGAAAATACCCATATTTTGTGCCCTATTTTCAAAAAATCACCTATATCCGAATACATGCATATTGCTTTTTAAAACTGTACACTGACATTCTGTTATGTCTGACACTGATATTCCATCATAGTTTCAATAACCTCATAGAGCATGTGTAGCACATATTTTTTTTTACTCTTCATATTAGTATTGGACAATGCTTACATAATGAACCCGATTTTGGTCAATTTTGCGTTAAATAGTATTAAAATTGGAGCCATCGTATTTTTTTCACAGCAGTCCCCCAGGAGAAATAAATATATGTCATACATAACCTTTTTGGTATTACTTTTGCCAAATATAAAAAAGTGCACCATTGGGTTTTTGCCCCCTTACTGTAAATACAAATACACAATTTTAAAGTTATCCACGTATTTAATTTTAACGCCTTAAATGAACCCTTAAAACATGCTCTTTTTAAGGCTCAGATTAGTGCTTATATACTGGTCAGATACAACTATATGGCCATGTCACTACTCCTTATTTTACCAATCACACATCACCAACACACACACAATCGCCACAACCTATAACACCACAACCCACAACACCACAAACACACACATCTCCATACGCACCTTGAAAGTAATTTTCAGTAAAATTACTACAGTGCAAAGTTGCTCCAACCGATTACAACAACCTAAATCTCCTGCGTAAGATTGCCACTGCCGACATACTTAATTCCAAAATTACATATGAACACACAGCCCTTTTTATGTAAAGTACAGTAACTAAGGGGTTTACTTTAGCATTTTGACTTTAAATTTTTGTTTGCGTCGTCTGCAGATGGCACATGATTGCTTTTGGTAGTGTGGGTATTCTTCTGTCTGTGTAAAAATGTTTAACCCTAAACCATAATTACCACTGATTTCCACATATTTTAATGACACTTGCATGTAATGGTCCTTGGTAGTGCCCACAAGTTCCCTCTCCAGAGTTGGGTCACCTGGTCCTTCTAGAGGTCAATAGGCCCCAAAGTGGTAAGAATTATCAAATTGCGTGGGTGTATTATGTCAATCATTTTCCATGACAACTTGATTCACTGATCCTATGGTGTTGTGGGGCGCGGTGTCCTATGTGTTTGGTGACCTTATTGACCCTTGTGACCTCAATGTGACCTTTGGTCCCCATTCAAAAACCGCGATGGGCGAAGAAGCGTCCGTCCGTGAACGTTGTCTTTTTTTATATTCATATTTTAAACTCTACAACAATGTACCGTAGGACAAGATCGGTTGCACCATCAATATAAACTAAGCCCTAAGCCCCCCCTCTCCACCCTCTCCCTTCTCCCCGGTCATGTTGAAACATTTTAATTCACTGAAATGCTCTTTAAGACTGCGCCCAACATTGATTGGCGGGGTGGAGGTTAAGTGTTAGTGGTTGGCTTCAAGCTTTAATTTAATATCCTACGTCAGTGCAATCTCATGGTGCCTACGCCTTCATGCTGTAAAAGGTATCACAGGTGGGACCTAAGATTTGACCGTGTAAAATTAGATATAATCCCCCGGGCGCCATAATAGTCCGGGCTTCCCTATCTGACAAAACGGAATAAAGCGTCAACAGAATCAGTGCCCTAGTCTTTACCTTGTAGTGGGCTATGGGCGTTTTACTAAGGTAAACTTCTATACCGGGATTGTATCTGACACATCTGACTTTTTCTTTCGCACAATTTGTTTCCGTAACAAAAATAGTTTGCAAGTATTTTGAACCTTGAAGAAAAGTTACCATCATTCGTGTGGTAATTCTGACCACTTAACTTTAAACACATTTAGGCATAATTCACCATGGCAAACCTATTTTAATATGTCAAGTATCCACAAATAGGTGTTTATTTGGGGGGGAGCAGGCAGCAGCTTCCCGTATGGAATGTAGCCCCCTCTTTTTCCCCTGTGGGAATTAGTAAGTTTGGCGCAATGCCCATTTACAAGTGGAAAAAACCACATAGGCCTATGATGTACTACAAAATCAATTATGTTTTGCCCCTGAAATAACTGCGCCCCCTCACCTTTCTGTAGGGATTTCTGTTGGGTTTTCACGAGGTTTGAAATACTCATCAATGCAAAATCAAAACAAAAAGCTTATCATAACCTGGCATCACGCAATCGACCATTGGCCGCCTGTTCATTAGACGGTAAATTTTTCAGCTATTATTTACAGCTCCATAACAAAAGCCCCCCCCCCTGTCAGAATTTGTTTTGTTTTGATATCGTATGTGTAGGTACTTGTAAACTATATGTTTAACGTAATATATCTGTTCTATGAATAATCCACTGACCAGTTTTTTAATAACATAAATGATGATTTAACAAATCTGCAATCTGTATTCCTTCACTTCTTTGATGTAAATTGATTTTTTGCCCTTTGGTACATGTGTGATCTATGTTCAGATTTCATTACCCGATGTGACATTTATATAGGTATGTTTGACTCATTTTGTATCATTTAGGAGGAAGACATAGCTATCCCTCGTACCACAACTCTAAGTAACCGGTGCTGACTAGGAATCCCGGCAGGGGTTGGTAGACCAACCCCTTGCTGAAGGGGTTTCAAAAGATGGGTCGTGAGTAAAAATAGAAATGGTAGATTTTGGCCTAACCTAAAATTGGGTCAAAAACCGTCCTACGTGGTGAAAATTTATATTTTTTCTTGGGACAGTCCGTAGACTTTGTACATCCATTTTTGAAGAGAGAAATTACTCTTTACTACTGCCCTAAAGAAAAACGTCAATTTAAAGACCGTGTTGTGTTTAAAATCGCCAAAAAGAAACAACTGAGACATGCATAAACCGCATTTTTTTAAATATGCATTTACAAACAATATAATTATTATGATTTTTTAAATATTTTCCAATGAACACACAGGATACAGTATTAATATTGAAAATACTAATAAAGAGGTTATTTACATATCCTCAAAAAGGCTGTAAATTGGCAAAATTCAGGCAATATGATCTAGAAACCCTGGTATGTGAGAGGGAATTATTCCCCAATGAAATGTCATCCAAACATACCCATAGAAAAATATCAGAATTTTCACGAACCTTCATCTCCTGAACTTAGTGGATTTCAGGTGGTTTTATTCAGACACGAACGGCACTCTAAATGCATTGCTCCGCTATTCCTGAATGTCCCCTTGAAACCCTTTTTTTTACCTTTTGAAGCAGAAATTGACCAGATAGTACAAACGGCGATTTCTTCCTATGCTAGGTTTACAACATAGCTACCACTAGTAACATGTATTACCTACCCACTAGACGTACACCGCCGGCCATGATTCCTTGTATTTTTGCCGCATAAATGGATAGTGTACACAACCGCGGCTGTCTCCCCCGTCGTGGAGTAGCTACGTGATTACACCGGTTCTCAGCGCGCGCGCGGGATTTCTCCTGGCCAATTTTGTTTTTTTAAGATGTTTTTGGCATACCTTTGCATTATTGTTATTCATGTGGCGTGTAATATGGTTTTTTTTATGATGCCCGATTTGAATTTCTTAATGAGTTTCCCTCCAAAAACGTTAAAATGCAACAAGAACAAGGTTTGTAATAAGCGCCCTCATTTCATGAATTTTCATCCACTCTGAAAATGGCGTCGTGGTAACCGCGGAGTGCTACGTGGTAGCTGCGTTTCTACTCCGGTCTGCAGCTTACATAACTATCCCCACCTTCTCTTCACCTAGTGGGCAACTATACAGGGTAGCCATTGGGGGAGGTAGAGCAGAGTAGCACATATTATATACCTAATAAACTGTGTACTTTGTAAAGCTCTATCTGACAGCTACTGCCTCGCAATTCGCCCAGTGTGTAATGTGCAGTAGCTGCCGCGTGGTAGACATGGTGTAGCTGACGTATAGGCTACCAAGTAAAGTCAAGAAAACGGCCGTGTAATTTTGCACGGTGACTCTAGTCGCCGCTAGTTCTCAGTGGAAAGTTACGTATAGGTTGATCGTGATTGAAGGTTGTTTACCCCAAAACCTTTAGTACAGTTTTGCCCACTATTTCAAACCGCTGTATGTGATGGCAAGTTAAACGAAAATTTACCGAAGATTAGAAGTAAGAACTGAATTTTACTTTTGAACGAGGCAGATTTTAAGATTATTAGTCATTATTGGAATCATAGACAGCTCAATTAATTTGAGGGACTTCTTCCTGGTGACCCAGGCACAACTGTTTTTCGAACAGTTAATTATGAGCAAATCCTTAAGGTCTCTGAACTTCTTCATGTTCTTCTTGGATCTTCTATATTCTTTTCTTTTTTTCTAAGAGTTTGTTATATGAACCATTCTTTAGGTCAATTCAAACTTCACCAAATGTCAATATTTTCAACCATATAGCACTAGAAAGTAAAACACTGTTAAATTTATGTAAATAAACGGACATCAAATTTACGTTAAATGTTTTCTGGAAATTCACTAAAAACCAAAAATTGTATAAGAAATGCCTCTCAACGCTGTCAATGTGGTAATTTACTCTAAATTTGAATTTTGGAGTTGTTATAGTACGCGCCATGATTAAAAAAAATCATACAAAAAATTGAACTTTACGGAAATTTACGAAAATTTCTGGTAGCAAAATTTCCAGAACTTCTGTATTTTTAAATTACGTATAATTTATTAAAACACGCAATGTTTTCTGTAATCTGAGGCAAATTTCCGTAAAAATGCTGTAGTTCCGAAAATTGACAAAAGCTATTGTTTTACGGAACAGTCTGTAAACTTACTGAAAACGTCTGGAAATTTCGCTGCCAGAAATGTCCGTAAATTTACAGATATTACTTTAACAGTGATTGTTTAATTATGCCCACCTATGTTTTGCTTTGTTGATGTGATTGATGATGTCTCTTACCCTAGTTTGTTGTCAAAACCAGATGTTACGCTTCTTATCTCGAAGAGTAATGCCAAGCATTATTCGTTCCATTTTTCGTTGTGCAACAGCAGCTTCTCCATAGCACTGCACAGTGCTCATGTCTCACAGCCATATGCCGAAGGCTGCCCAACCAAGACCAATTCTCTTGTTGATCTCAGATAGTAGATTACCATAACTCATCACTGTCTTTCCAAGTCACGCGTAACTGTCAACTTCCTCAATAGTTTGTCCATCAACAGTTACCATGGTAATTTCCATTATAGTGCAATAAATTTAAATAAAATAATTGCTTGACCTCAAAATAATTGCAACAGAAAAAAATTGTTGTTGTTGTACTTAAAATTTATGAGAGAATAACATATAAAAAGTCTAGAAGTATAAGTAGCGGATAACATGCATTTGCAGGGGGCATGATTTGTAGAGGGAGGAAATATGAAGTAGGTATCATTATAGTTTAAAAAGTTATAGGGCAATAAAGGTTCAATGTCTTTCTGGGGTAACTTTTTCAAAATGCTCCGATTCTTTTCAAAATGATATAGTCCCAAAGGACCATGAAATATAATATTTACACTCATTTCACCATTTGGTTACGTAATTAGAGGTCAAAATGAAAAATGTCTACACATCCTATAGGGTCATTAATATACTTACCATATAGTTTATATACTAAAATGTCAAATGCAGAGCAAATATGCATTTTCTGTTATAGAATATGACAAGACAAACCATTTGACACTAGTTTAGACCAAATTGGGCTCTGAAAAAAATTTACCCAGGATGACTTGAATCTTATGTGCCATAATCCTTAACTGCAGACCGGAGATATGGTAAAAACTATACTTTTTGTAATCATGCGCTCAGATGAATAGGTTGGGGTAGGTTTACAAAACAATTAGACCTGCTTTACTTTGGACCCTGTTCGAAACCATTTTTACATGTTTCCCAATGTGATTTTCTAGACTTTGACACATATTCTGTGACAATACAAGTTATGATAAACACAAAATTTCGTTATGTTGCAAAGTGTCTTAGGTAAAAAACAAACTTTCCTGCACGTTCATCCATAGACATAATCGAATAACTCAAGTGGGGTATTTGCCACATGACGTTTTCTATTCTGACGCTGGATTAATAAACTTTACGCAAAGAAATTGGTGCATACTTGTGCGTGAAGAGGGGCCAAGAAGCAAAGAAAAACCTATTCAAACATACTGAAACGAAACCCCAAATTTCAATAATTCACTTATTTGAATACATTATATGGTAACTTTTTAAAGGTAAGGTGGGGGTGGCAAGGATGTGGATCACGGAACTGGTTCTTTCTTTTTCTTGTGGCAGTTTTCACATTAATGTGAAAATCTAAAGAGATGTCCAATTATTGTTGAAGCGATTCCGTATGGATTCGTTTTTAGTTGTTTGAATATTTTTCTTTTGCTAGACTCGTGAAAGTGGTACTCATACACCCCCCCCCGATCAAAGTAGGCGATTTGCAAGGATTTCTCGACAGAAATTTGAGAAAGAAGGCAAAATACTTGATAAAACATCAACGTTTATTAGTTTAAATTTGATCGATATTAGATCATAATAACAGACATATGCATATAAAAATGGAGGAAAAGAGGGCTTTTGGTTTCATTTAAAAATAAATTCTGCCTTGGACTAGGAAATCACTTATTTCTGTTTTGGGTGGATCACATGGAGAAACCACTGTGTTTGGATAGACAGAGAGAGTGTTGCCCCCTCCAAGGACCACGAGTAAGTTAGGCGTTTTGAACATTTGACCCCAAAAGAGGGCTCGTATGAAGAGGTCACAATAGACATCTTTCATGAAGATCTACCAGATGCACAATTCAGAAGTTGGCATTTACCTTTTACAAATTTTATACACAGTAATGTTATGGTTCATTGTAGGTTCTTGTGTAATAGATCTGCCTGTATCATGGACCTTTGACCCGACAAACAAAAGCATATCCTTATGAAGCATGATCGTTGGTACTTCTTAAGTCTAGTAACCAGTGCTTTTGATCTTGTGATTCAGGTAGGCTTTAAATAAATAAATAAATAATAATAAAATAATAAGAATAATACGAACCTAACACCTATAAGATGATATCTATCGATCTTCTACGACCAAGCTTGATAGCTCAGTCGGTTAGAGGCGTCGTGCATGTAATTACGAAGGTCGCCGGTTCGGATTCCGGCCAGGAGCACATGGGTTTTTTGTGTCAACACTATTCGTGCGCTGGCCATCTCCAGGGAAAGATGAATAATATATACAATAATAAGTCAAGGTTTATTTTAATCTCAAATCGTGGCATTTAGGCAAATGCTAGAGGACTTTACAACTTGTAATAATTACTAGACAGAAACAATGCAACTGGGAGGCAGCAGATTAAACAGCGCCATATTGCCAACATTCAAACACACTACACGAAACACACACCGGATGGGTTGTGCAAGCTTAATGGTTCATTTGCCCCATTTCAATGAAAACCAGGAAGAAAGTGGCACTCGGTTTTAATTCAAGATCTGCAATACCCATCAAATCCAAAATGGAGTTCCCGAATTAAATCTAGCAAAATGCTCCATCAACTTGAAATGAGACAAATTGCACGGAATTGCGATCAATTATTATCATTGTAAAAGCTGTCACGTAAAAAATTATTTGTGGCCTAATACATCGGGATGGTATGAGAGAATGCCAATCTTACAATTTAGAGCTGATGGCGGCCATCTCTTAATATGAGTAAACACGCCCCGTCTTCAAAGTTCGCCAGTATATTTTACACAGAGACAATATGTGTCAATGTAAATTCGACGCTAACGACAATGTATTATAATACACATAAAATGGTGCATCAATAATGGAAATAGGAATACCCACCATTACACTCGACACAGGTTATTCTAATGACCATGACAATAATAACAGTGCCCCAGCTAAAATCTGAGACATTATTTAACGAGGATAGACGTAAGACATACTCACAAATCGTTTCAGTCAGCGATAACTGTTTTGTACGGTGTACCATCGACGCAAAAAAAATGAAAATTAAAAAAAAAACAATTATAAAGTTTGATGTTTTTTTCTTTTTTCACTTTGGATTTTTTTAAATTTTTTTTTTTCGTGTTTTTTTAGGAAATTGTTTTATTTTTTATAGGATTTTTTTTAGAATTTTTTTTTTAGAATTTTTTTTTTAGAATTTTCTCGCAGATGTTTTTTTCTTTGTTGATTTTTTTTACTTGGATATTTTTTTTTTGGCGTCGTTGGTACGATAAAAAAAATGGAAGTAAAAAAAAAAAACAAAAAAAAAAAAAACGCTATAGAAATGGCTGGGGATACAAAAGCCGGGAAACAGCCACGGGGGGAGAGTATGGCAGGAGGGACGAGTCTGTTTTGTTCTGCTTTTAGATTTGCAGTGTTGCATGCATACTGTCGCATTAGACTAACCCACACAATTGGCCGATCTAAAGTTTCCTTGCATAAGTGGAGCTACCTGGAAGAAGATCAGACCACTACACAGGCAATAGAAACATGTCTGGTCTGGCCCTGGGCAACAATGCACAGACAAGAACCTCGGAAAGTGAAGCGCATTACGTTGTAGCCGTAAGCCTACACATTCTATGGATGAATCATATTCGAGTGCCACGTTTTGGACCCACGAAAGACGGAACTTACACAAAAAATGAGATTAAAATGTAATTTGCTGTTTGTGTGATTGGGCCTAGGAAACGGGGGCTTGGCACCCCAATAATTTCGATTGCGGGGGGGGGGGAGGGCTCGAAAACCCTGACCCCCCCCCCAATAATTTGAACACTTTTACCAAAACATTCCATTCAAAGCTTCCCCATCCAGCAACCTCCTTCTTCAGCGCTCCGCCCTTCGCGAAGGCCAGCGGGGCCCAATCCTGAAAAAAAATTCCAAGCCAATGTTCATCAAAGAAAAAGTAAAGCTTTTGTGAATGTCTTGTTTGGACATCCGTGACGTCATTTTCCCCGAACTCACTGAAAAAGAAACTGATGTATGAATTTGGCCAGGTAGTGTCGGTCAGGAGTGGCGTGCTCTGAGGCGCACTGCACAAGTATCTTCACTGGATCAATAAACCAGGTGGTCAAGAAGCCAATTGTTCGGGCCCCTACCCAGCATATGCATAAAATTGTCTATACAAGACGTCCCCCTTTATTTTTTTTTATATTAAGAGAACAACAGAATTCAAGGCTGCCAATTCCTTTATTTCCCAGAAAAACAAATCAATTATAGCACTTTATTTCAAATTCACCAACAGGACACTTAAAACATGGGAATAATGTAAGTAATTAAATGTTTTAAATCCATTTTGTCAATGAACTCCTAAAGCACTTTAAATAGTTGAGCCCCAGATAATATATGTTATAGGGGGTTATATGGTAGGTTGTTAATCAACCAAGATCTAGGACGATGGCTGCATCATGCAGCAATAGAGATTTCACAAATCCCGGCGAATTGCTAGAGTAGTATACTAATTTCATACAGGCCCTGGGAAAATAATCTTATAAAGAAAAATTCTGTGTAGTTACGACTTCGTCCACCCAAAGGTTTTTTCTACTAGATTCGACCGTCCGGGGGGGGGGGTCGTAAAACCATGGACAAATATTCCATCGTGTTTGGTATTCGTGTGTAGCTACCCAGTCCTTTTCAAATAAGTACAAACAAATAACGTTTTACTATGGACTTCATAATGACGTCATAACTGTGAGTAGATAATAGAAGTAATACACAATACTTAAAAACATGAATGATATACATATTGTCAGTATTTGCTTATAGTAGCATCTATTAATAACATAAGTTACCATTTTTTGGCCATTTTAACACATAAGGTCTAAGCAGGTGGAATACCACCCCCCCCACAACACACACACACCTTCGACGTTGACGGAACCCCCTAGTGGTACTCCATTTTTTCGCCTAAAAGGACCCAAAGGATGAACTTAATTACAATTAAATAAACGCCATAGATCAATCACATTATAGTCCGTTCAGAACTTTTCAAATGGGGGGGGGGGGGGTGGAGGGGGAGGCAGAAGGAGTGCCGATGCATTTCTGACGGGGGATATTTGGGTCCTTTTCAATAGACACTGTACTAACGTCAGTTACTGGGGGGCTACGGGGGAGGGGAAAAAATTGGGCAAGTTCTGGAGCAGGGGAGCACTCGCCACTCCCTGCCACTGCTCTTGTTATACCAAGGATATCACCCGTTCCCTGGACAATCACGTACTAAATGCAACGGGGTATTAACACTGAGTAGGATCAACAATAACAAGTGTTACTCGTCTAAAAAGGAAGTTCTTTTTTTTTGGGGGGGGGGGGAAGAAAAAATAGGTTAGAGTGGGGGGGGGTAAGAAGGTAAAGGAGTGAGCGGGTGTAATCATGAACACTCGTTTCACACAGACTATTGAGA
>JAMKCH010018306.1:0-70071 GCA_023653785.1 Ophioderma brevispina
AGTGTTACTTGCATTCACCACTACCCACATACCATGTTTTGTCAAATTTGGATACTGGGATCAGGTAGAAGTTCATATTTGTAGTTAAAGGCCGACTCAGAGATTTCGAAATACAATTATTTTGAGTAGAAATTAAAAATAGTCATCTAGAACTAAAGATAGTCACCTAAAATGTTCAATTCCAAAGTTAGAGATGGATCGGATTTTCCGTTTTCATGCAGTAAACACTTATGCACAGTATAACAGTGCCATAGGATACCATGTATAACAAAAATTCCAGATCTGGAATTTTATAACAAAGTTGTGATTTTCTATATGAAGGACTTCGATTTGAGCTTAGTTATTTCACACAATGATTAGTACATGGACAAGCATTATGTACATGCAAAAAACACAATTTGTTTGAAAATTGAGTGCGCCCTCAGCAGGAAATCTCTGAGTCAGCCTTTAAAAGCAGTTACCTTGTTTGAAAAGCAGTGGGAATGTTAAAGGAGGATGGTCCAATTTAAATATATAAAGTTTTCACATTGATAGTAGGGCCTTCACCCCAAAACGCCCATCTGTAAAATTTCGCACCGATATTTCAATCCGTTTGATGTGGGAGCTAAAACGTGATTTTATAAGCCCCCCATAGAGTACTGTGTAAAATTAATATTGGTCGACCAAAATGGGGCATATTTTCGCTCATAACATCCAAACCAAACATCATTTAGCCATAAGATTTCACAGGGTAAATGAGAAAAATAGTAGCTTTCTTCTGATATAAAAATTTTGATCACTTCCGGTAAAATCTGGAGTCTCTGGGGACGAGGCTATTAGCGATCGCGCCATGGACGTTTAAGAGACTTTGCACAGTATCCCTGTGGAATAAGAGCGGAAAACTTGGTAGAGAGAGAGTTTGTACAGGTTTTCAGGGGAATAAGAGAAGACAAATCTGAAATATACAAAGTATGAGCTTTGACCTAAAGACCTGTCTGTCACAGTGCAAAGTAGCGGTAATACTAAGGCAAGTGATTTTTCTGGCGTGCACAACAGAAAAATCACAGCATGCTTTTCTATGGGGATGATATGATAGCACACAAATTCATAACATAGTTTTTCATTTTCTTTTTACTTCAGTTGCTTGTCCACTAAACCTTCCAAATGTTCTTGGGAAGGTGTTCTGCAACCAATCAAGTGCAAATTGAGAGAGAAATTCATATCGTAAAAAAATCTCCTCCTGCCCTCTGAAAATGAACTACTTGAAGTAATTACTCCCAAATTAACTCTTTTTTGCAAGCATTATGAGGTTAAATACTTTGATACATAATAAGATTTAGTCACATCAGTGGGTTATTTCTGTCATCCCATTGAATATTCAAAGGTGGCGGTAATGTAGGGATGCCTCTGATAAGGCATCTCAATATTGTTTTTGCCTCTTCCTGTACTTTGTTTTCTCTGGTCTAAGAAATAATCTGAAAAGTCAATTTTACACTATTTTATTTGTTGACAATTTTTGTGGAGTAGAGTACACTGGATGGAGTCTGACAATCACTTGATTGAGCTCTTTAATTAACTAATTGAAATAAAAAACAAAAAGAAAATTCTCTCCTCTACACATATTCTTGATTAACAGAGGATGAAGAAAGGGAAATAACTCAAGAGGTTGTGTCTACTGTCTCCCTGAGACTCTTGTTGTAATTCTTGATCTCTCTCAGACAGTAATTAAATTTGTCCAAACCCTTCAGTAATAGATCTTCTCCGCACCATGTGAAATGGATATCTTTCAGATAGACGTGCCGTATACACAAAACACACAACAGACCAAAGCTCAGACACTGAACAAATAAGCAGAAAATGTCCGCAAACATGTACCCCTTTTCCTAATCCTTTTGCGACGTAACACATGAGCATAGACCTTGTGGCTGCTTGATGGCGATCTGCTGAGAATTGTGGCATTTGTTTCTTCTTGCCTTGCTATATCCTGGTTCAATGATTTCTGATTTGCAATAGCTTAGTCAGCTGGCCAAACATAACCTTTTCCAACTGCTTTTATTTATTTCAATCCAACCTCAAATGTCAAGGTTACTTGTACAACACTGACCTGAGGATATCTCCTTGTGAAAAATATAAAACACACGGGATATATTCAAACAATTTTATACCCTTTCCTCTCACATCACCCCAAACTACTGCAATATGTAATTTCTATCCTCGTATCAAAATTCCGACTCCTAGATCAAAAAGCCTTTCCATGTGAATAGCCCAGATAGAAGAGTACTATTGTGCACAATGACCTGTACAGTGTTGTAGATTTTGAGACTTCATCACTGCTTGTCTATTTGCGGGAGACAGTATGACCAAAGCTTCCTCAAATACCTTTATTTTTTTCACTATTTGGTTTTTGTTTTTTTTGGTTCCACATCAAAGTAGTTATTTGAAGTACAAAATTAACCCTTACCTTTGATTTATAAGCTAAAAAACAACTGACCTAAGACCTATGTCCATAATTAAAGGGATTAGCAGCAATAATGTGAGAGAATCGCAAAATGTGGAATGCATTTTTGTAACTTATAAATCATGGATAAGCGTGTACAAATTCCCATATAATGCTTAATGTAGAAAAAACCACCATATAGTGGGGAAAAGAAGTATTTGAGAGGATAATTTGTCATCCCTCTCCCGCAATAGACATACGGCGATCCCGACGGCATCTCTCAAAATCTGCACTTAACAGCTGATTGGGTTTACAATACACAATTACAGAATTGAACAAAGGTCCATATGTGTTGTGTTTGAGGTCAAACTGTATTGAATCATGGTGTCATAATATCACTGAAAATCTGTGATAATTCCCGTTAAATGCTTTTTTGATCTCAATTTTTGAAAATTTTAAATAGGCCCCTCCACTAGTATAACAATTATAGAATCAGATAAAGAAGTACTGCCTTGCCTTCAATACAAACAACTGATTTCAAGCCAACCACTTAAGTTTATGTTTTCGCATATCCATGCCAGTAACAAAATTTTGTTTTTGATGTTTCAAGATTAGCAATCGCTGCTAATCAACCCTTTAAGAGCTTGGTGGCGCTCAGTACATTCTTTTGTTCATTTTGCAAGCGAGCTCACCAGATATCTGGATGCAAACTATGGCAGAATCATGGTCTACTGCCCTACGGAATTTAAAGTTCACAGGTTCTTGCGGTTTGTTTGATTATTTTATTGATATTTTATCGCATACACATATCCAGACAGAACATCTAGCAGCACATACACCGCTCCCTTGTGGGGCCAAAATACTATGGGACAATTTACCAACCTTGTTCCTGCAATCTAAACCATTGAAATTCATTTAACATTTGTGTACAGTATCAACAGAAATAGCAATAGCAGTAGTGTTTTGAATTGATTTAGTATTGTCAGATATTGTTCTGAGATTGAAAGTGCTGGCCTTCATGAATTCATGTGTAGTTTTGAAAATAACAGAAGTGAACACCGTATCTAGCAATGATGCTAACTGCAGTATAAGTAATGAGCGTATTATGCCACTTCCTCATGGGCAACACGGGTAAATAAAATGGATAGCTAGGATTACGCTGAAATTCTGGTGTCTAGTTAGTGTAGTGCGATTACTAGTAGTGTGAGTGAGTATCTTTCAAATCACATGGTTACATATGAGTATCACTGGTACATCACATGGGTGTCAAATGTTGACTAATGGGAGTATGGCTTTGTAGCTCATATTTAGTTAAAATCCTAACATCATACTTCCATTTTTAGTGGCATATTACACATCACATGGGTTACACATGGGTATCACAGTTAGCCTACATCATGCATCACACAGGTGTCAAAAGTTGACTAAGTATGGCATAAGGATTTATCCCATATTTAGTATGGCAAAAAGAGTTTATCATTTAGTTTCCTGTATCATACATTATCCTGTCATGGCTTTGCTTTTCTCTATATTACTCACATAGAAAAGGTTGTTAACTATAAAATAATATAGATAGGCTCTTGTCAGTTTGGTTTGACAAAAGGGACCATTTGAATATTGTGGGAATGATATTAATCACGGCAAGAGAAAACATAATATTAGAAAAATAACCCTTTTGCCAAAATAGGGCTGTTCTATACTTGAAAATCATCTCATTATTTCCCTCCTTAGAAGAACTGATATTGATTTTGAACATGGCAATCAAGTAATTTTGCGTATTTGTGAAAGAGTTTGACCTTGCAGAATGCAGAAAAATTGATGTGACCATAGCGTGAAGAATAACTAACAATATTAAAAACTGCAAAATCAACAATGACACAATCAGTCATATTGGTAGTTCAACTAGAAAAGGTCTTGTAACATTATGAGGATCTTAAAGGCCGACTCAGAGATTTTTGAAATATATTTTTTTATGCATTAGCTAAAAAGAGTCAACTAGAACTAAAGATAGTCACCTAAAATGCTTAATTCCAAAGTTTGAGAGTAATTGGATGCGGTAAACATTTATGTATATTATAACAGTGCCATACGATACTGTGTAAAACCAAAATTCCGGGTCCAGAATTTTATAACAAAGATGTAATTTTCTATATGAAGGACTTTGATTTGAACTTAGCTATTTTGCACAGTGATTAGTTATGGACAAGCATTATGTCCATGCAAAAACATGGTTTGTTTGAAAATTGAGGGTGCCCTCCTCTGAAATTTCTGAATCTGCCTTAAGTGGTAGCTAGAAGATAACAGCAGGGTTCCAAGAAAATTACTGCATACTACAAAATTTATGAAAATGTGCCCCGAAACGGGGAAGAGCCAGAAGAAAAAAAAAAAAAAAACAGAGAGGCTCTCATGATTAGGGAAAGTGTTAGCTTTAGAAAAGATCTACAGAAAGTTGTTGAATTACTATATAATTTAGACATTTTGTGTGAATGTTGGATTCCAGTGTCTGAAATTTCTCTGTATACACTGTAAAAAAAACCCTGTAAATTTTACCGGAAAATCCTGGCATCCATTCTGCCCACAAAACCCAGTAAAAATTACAGTATACTGTAAAAATTAATTTAATCAAACGCATTTAAAACATACATATTTGGTGAGTTATACAGAGATTGTGAATGTGTGGAGAATAAAAAATCACTTAGTAGGCCTATCAACAAAATTTTACAGTGCATATTCTGTAAAATTTACAGTTTGTTGTAAAATATATTACATCAAAATGTAAAATATACAGTAAATTTGAATGAAATCCTGTAAAAGCTGTATTTTTTACCCGGTTTTGTGGGCAGAATGGATGCCAGGATTTCCCGGTAAAATTTACAGTATTTTTTTCCTGTAAATTTTAGTACTTAATCGTATAACTGAAAATTCATAATAGTGTATAATAATGTTGATACTCATTAGAATTCGAATAAAAGCTCCACTTTTAAATTTATTCATCATAGGCCTGGAAAATGAACATAAACTTTACAATATGTTGCTGTATTTTAAAATACCAGTCAAATACTGTAATTTTTTACAGTATTTCATTGTAAATTGCACGGTTATTTTTACAGTGTACATCTGAAAATAGATAAGACATAAATTGGATGGAATGTCACTTTTATTTCTTGCTAATTGAAACATTTTTTTAGGATTGCCAAAATGATTGTCAAGATGGTCCACTTTGAGTGCCATTAAGGTTGCCATGTGATATCCATGCTATACCCATGTGATACCCATGTGATATCCATACTGATCACATGTGCTACTCAGGTGATATATGTGAGGGGTATGGTAAAAGGATGTATATTGCCAATGAACTGAATATAAGATACCCTCTTGTAACGTATCACAGCTCTACAGGATCTGGCTTACCCTGCATTTCACAGGACCTTTATGATAAGCAGAAAATTGAATTCTCTCCTAATTCCCATCTTTCAAATTATGGAGGCAGCTGCAAGTTCCTATCAGAGTTGGGATGGACCACCTTGTGGACCTCTGCACAGAAAACTCACATTTTGAACAGCAGGCAGCAACAGCTTGTAGTCACGATATTGCAAGCAAAATCTTGACAAGCGATTCACTGTTTATTCTGCTGAACACAGGCAATAAAATATGCTATTTGTGAGCTAAAGCCTGCAGCTAGAAATAACTCAGGCTGCCAGTGCGCATTCACACAGTC
Organism: Ophioderma brevispina; assembly: GCA_023653785.1. Classification (NCBI taxonomy): domain Eukaryota; kingdom Metazoa; phylum Echinodermata; class Ophiuroidea; order Amphilepidida; family Ophiodermatidae; genus Ophioderma; species Ophioderma brevispina. Next base: position 6,135 of record JAMKCH010018306.1, read on the forward strand.
AAGTAGTTCACACTTAAACTGTCATCCTTTAAAGGGGATTTGTCTGCAGAGGCTTTTTTAAGTCATAATGGCCCTGATGGGTGTTTAACACACAAAAAATCTGACTCTCTATATTTTAAAGTTTCTTTCAAAATCAAAATCAATCAAAAGTTAGCATTGCATTGCCAAAGGCAGAAAAGCAAGTTTTAAAAGTAGGAGCACCAAATGATGAAATCACAGGAAGCTGACCAATTTATAGTGTGGCATCCGTACACACTTAAGAACCCCCAAATTTTTTTGTTAACTTTGATTGCTTAATTGAAGGCCATTTTCAGTCAATTTTGTAAATAAAAGGGTTGACTTACCACCTCCCAATACTTTTTTGCACCACACACTTATAGAAACAAATACATTTTGTGTTTCTTTCATTCATTTTGTCACCCCTAGTGCAGAACTTACCGCTGTGTGTGGAGGGTCTACATATGGTAACGTCTCATCTGCTAATGCAATCCAAACACACGTGTTGGTTACATAGCATTTTGTGAAAATAATACTTTACTTTACATTATACTAAATAAATGTTTGAGACACAAAACTATATGCCGTTAGAATAGTTTAATGAAATTATTTTATGAGAAAAATTATACATTGAGCCCCCACCCACACCAATGTTGGAGAACTACAAATGTCTATTTTGTCTGTGTGGGGGTGGGGTAGGTGTTGGGGGGGGGGGGGGTGGGGTGGGGGGGGGGGGGTGGGATGAATTTAATTACGTTACTGATTTTATTTCAGTGGAGAAATATCATTGATCCTCAGAAATCCCCCAGCACCGATGTATTATAGTGTCTAGCAGAGCCTTAAGTGAAGGTTAAGCATTGGTCAAAGCGTGTTACTGCAAGCTTTACTCACCTAGTGTGAAATTTAGTGCTTCAACATTTTAATGGGGTAGGGGTGTACATGGGGGTGATGTTTACCAATATGCAGAGCCATATAAAGGTGAAGGTATTGACAAAGCGTGTTAACTCCATGCTTACATCACCTAAGTATGATTAGTGCTTCAACATTGTTGTGGGAGGGGTTAACATGGGGGTGATGTTTACCAATGTACAGAGCCATAAGTAGAAGGTTAAGTATTGAGCAAAGCTTGTTAACTAACTGCATGTCTTACATCAGCTTCTAGTATGATTTAGTGCTTTCACATGTATGGGGAGGGGAGGGGTGTCCGTTGGGGGTGAGTTTACCAATTTACAGAGCCTAATAGAGGTGAGTGATTTGAGGTCAAGGCCTTTTAACTGCATGCTTATATCAAGGCTTCCTAGTATGATTTAGTGCTTCACTTGTAACGGGGGGGGGGGGGGGGGGGGGGGGGATGTACCGTTGAGGTTGAGTTTACCAATAGTCCATTTGCAGAGTCACAAGTGGAATGTAAATAAACAAGAACACTAACAAACGAACATTCTCTGCAGGCGCTATTGAGTTCAAATTTAAACAGCGTCAAAAATGTACTTCATACATTAAACTTTATTTCAATCACAATGTCGCTACAATAATATCATGAAATGAATGATCCAAGATACAACCAAACCAGCTACGATTTATGGTGGGCGCACATTATTGATCTTATGATAGGCAAACTTTCATTGGATAGGGTTGGTAGATGTCAACAATCCGAGAGTTTTACTTGACCAATGAAAAATTATATTTATATTACTGGAAAGCTTATAAATTTGCCGTTAGAAATGCTGGGGCCCGTGTTGCCCGGTTATCCTTAGGCCATAAAATAACGTTTTACCTAAAAAAAACACGGCCAAATCACCAAAATCGGGTCATTTCGTATTGAAAGGAAGGGTTTTTTGACCATGTTTGAGTTATTTTTCCGACTAACTGAATTATATATTAATCTAATTTTTGATAATTTAGTTGGAGTATAGTTTAGGTATCCTGAAAATGGTGTGGCACTATGTCCACATCGAATGGATTTTCATCATTATCAACTCAAGAAAGAAAATCAATGAAAAATGCCAGTCAAAACGTTTCCATACTATTATGTTCTTAAGAAACTGATGGATATATGAACTGGGGTCTGAGATTAACCCTACCTTTTATAGACATTTGCAGGATCCCCATAATGCATCTCGTATTGTGCCCATTTCCATCCGGGAACTTGTAACCAACCTCAAGTCGCTAAAAACATACGGTTAGAGCATTAGAGAATACCAGAAAACTTACCATATCTGTGACGTTGCACTATATTTGTGTATTTGTCCGGCAGTTGACAAGTAGAGCACAGTTACGATCGAAAATATCACTTTTTGTCGTGAATTTCAACACCATTGCCTTGAATGTTTTTATGTTCCTTTGATATTCTTCTACATTTTTGTAAGATTAAAGTCGGACTCAGAGATTTCGAAATATTATTTTTTTGTGTAATAATGAAAAATAGTCAACTAGAACTAAAGATATTAACCTAAAATGCACAATTCCGAAATTTGAGATGAATCGGATTTTTCCTTTTGATGCAGTAAACATTTGTGTGTAGTATTACGTCCCATAGGATACTGTGTATAACAAAAATTCCGGATCCGGAATTTTATAACAAAGTTGTGATTTTCTATATGAAGGAATTCGATTTAAGCTTAGCAATTTCACACAGTGATTAGTATATGGACAAGCATTATGTACATGCAAAAAACATGATTTTTTGGAAATTGAGGGCGCCCTCCTCAGGAAATCTCTGAGTCGGCCTTTAACTTCACGTGAAAAGGTATTTTGTATTGTAATTTTAGGCACTGTTCGGCGATTCCCGGATGGAAATGGGCACAATACGAGATGCATTATTGGGATCGTGCAAATGGTCTATTGTCCCATTGTGGTACTTATGACCCTGGCAGTGACCCTATCTTAACATGTCATGACCCCAAAAGTGACCTTTAACCATGTGAACCAAAAGTAGAGCTTAAACATTCAAAATAGCGTCCACACACCACTGTGTATATGAAGAATCATAAGAATACTTGTAGAGTTTTAGGAGTACCACAACTCTTATGTGATAGGGGTAATTCAATAACTACGTAATTTAGGAAAATTGAATCTGAGGCAGGGGACAACAATTTTTTTGGAAGTTAAAAAAAGGAGAGTTTTGTTTAGTTAGGGACACTTACTTTATGTCACATTTACCTTTAAGTGGAGCCCACCGTAAATCTAATCATTTTGAGGTGAAAATTTTGTCCAAACAATATTTTTTTTAATTGTCTAAATCTGGAGCATGCTTCTTGTAACGATGAAGAAAAATGAAAAATTGATTGCACTGCTAATTTCTAACATGTCAAAATTTCCAGTGAGAGAGCTCCAGCTGCATCTGTGCATACACTTTATCACTCTCTTTTTCTCTCTCTCAAATTTCTCCCAAGGTAACCTCCCATTCACCCTATATCTAAGTGCATTTAAGATCCATCCAGCCATTCCCCAGTGAAAAGATTGCACTTTACATCAATGCAATGCACCCTTATAGCCCTAAAAAGATGACGGAGAAGAAAACTTGGCAATCTTAAATTTCTTAATATATACTTTGAGGTGTGAGTCGTCTGGCGAGTCTATTTTCACGATGGTTTTTATTACGTAGCTTGCTTGTGAAATTGTGTTTTAAAAATAAAGTCAACATCGGGCATGTTTTTGTGGCAACTGGAGTGGAAAAATAATATTTTCCTATAGGAACACCAGTATTTTCCCCATCATTAACTTCCTTGTGTGCCGGCAAGTCTGGGCACCTCACAGCTGATTAAATGCAGCCCGTGCAAGCATTATGTATTTTGGACTTATCATTTTGAGTTGATTTGATCTCTGAAATTAAATCCCAGTCAATCTTAAGCACCATCTATGCACCTTTGCATGGTCATACATAGCAAGCAGAAGCACCCCGGACTGCCATGGATACCCCATTTTAAAGTCAATTCTCATGTTTTCTTTATTTACTGATGCCCAATTTTAATATTATTATCATGCTCAATTTAAATGTATTACCATGCTTTGGCAGCCCGAAGTTTGGTTAGCAACCCCCCTGCTTTGTGGGCTCTGTGGTCAAGATTTACCTATTCTAAACACATAAAAAACCTCATTTTATCCCACAAAGCATAGGTATGGCTCTCTGTACATGAGACCGATGGCTTAACATCCCCTCCAAACAATATAGGTATTATGATGGTTCTGCTGTCAAAATCCAAACAAATCATGGGGAGAGCAAATTATTATTTTAACCAATAGCTAGTATGTATACTGATTAAATCCAGAATCAAGAACCCAATTAAATCTCAACGAGTGGCCCTATACAGGGAATTGAACCAGGAATCTCCAGCACAAAAGATCTCAAAAGTGGACCACACTTTCCAAAATCGTCCAGGGACACAGTGGTACAACACTGCTGAAAAAAATTGTCATTTCATCTTCTCTGGTCAGTGCCAACAGAAGAGAGATATTTTGTGATGCAAAAATGGATGACAAACAGCTATATACATATCATTTTCAAAGACTCTTTAATTTAAAGCAATATTGGCACATTTTTTGAAGAGCACCACCAGTTTTTCAAAATTTGATATTTTTGCACAGTTATGTTGGTAATTGTCTAGGAAACTATACCTGCGAGCGAGAATGCTAAAAAATGCGTATTTATCACAAAATAAGCGATTTTGTAATTAGAATTGGGATCCCAGATTGGACTTAACGGCAGAGCTGGAAATGCTACGTTTACGTCCGTCCATGATGAAATAGTGCCACCTCGAGAAAATAACCAATAACTTGACTTGCCCGAAATATTAAAACAACTAATGGATGAGCGTAGACACGTACATGGCGCTATTTCCCGGCTATTTCACATTGGAAGGCCGTTTCCAGCAGCCGTTGAATTATTATCGGGGGTGCATCTATAGCCCCCTATTTTTAAAAACTTCTGATTTTTGTTCATAGCATAAATGTGTGCCACTATCAAAATAAATACCATCAAAAAAATTTCATCAAAATCGGACTTAGTCTTATGGGTCCACCGGTCATTAGAAAGTTTTCAATGAGCAAATACGCATTTTCATAAAGCAGCTATTTTGACACATACTCTTAATATATGTGGCTTAAATGGCTGCCATATTATAAATAGTGCTAATAGTGTCTATTTGAAGGTTTCAAGACCCTTTCTAAAGCCACTACATTTATAAAGTGCACAAAGAGCAAGTACACATATACTTTAAATGGCTTAAATGGCTGCCGTATTATAAATAGTGGTAATAATATCAAATGGTTATAAGACCCATTCTAAAGCCACTGCACTTTTTTTGCAAATGTCAGCTATGGTAGTAGTCTTGATTTCTGCATCAAGTATAGCTGCCTTATGTTAACCAAAGTATAATCCTTAAATGTGTTTATTTAAAAAATTATATAAGGTTGTGAGAGTCTGATTTTAGGCATCATTATTTGATTTGCACTTTGAAAATTGGCATGTTCTTGCGGTCTTGCTCAAACTTTCAGCAAATTTTTGGTAGTGCTTTTCAGATCTCGATGCATCCAAGAAGTACACACTGAGTTTTACTCTGCGTTCTGGGCAGTCGTTGATCACAATGATGGCACCAATGTTGGTCAAGTTTCCTGGGATGCAGGAGAATTTGACCATCTGTAACAAACATCTGCTGTGCAGAAAGCCAGTGGTTTTACTTGCAGGATGCGTAGATTAAACCGAGAGTCCTCATTGCCCAAGTCTGCAAGAGTTGTTGCTGAAGTTAGGTTGGTTGAAAATTCAGGCTTTCCCAAATTTTAATCCAACCGCTTCTTAGGTGCTACTGCGGGTTGTACTGCAAGAAGCTGATCATCATTCACGGCGCTTATCTGTGTAAACTAATATACTAAAGAGTGCAAGGGTACCATGTCCCCAGTCAAGACCATAGGTTGATGCTTCAAAGCTCTAAGTGCACTTGCAGAAACCTCTGGGTTCACAACCTCATAATTCAGTAACTTGTGAAAAAAACCCGCCATATTGAGGTCATGCCATGGGGCATCGGCACGGGGATGAAGGTGCAGGTCATCATCCAAGACCGTAGATCAAATGGCTGAAGAGTACAAAATGGGTTTTCCCGGTATCCCATAAGACTTGTCACAATAGATATTTTTGTAGTTGGGACTTTCCAATTATGTGGTAGACAATAATTGTGTTATCACTGAGTACGTTTTAGAACTTGAAGGGGTGTGAAAGATGTTGACATCACATACATGAGTGATTTTGTTCCAATTTTCATTATCATGATTGTCTACCTTGAGTTAAGTTTGTTGACCTTTGACTCTGTTGAACCTTGAACTTGAATCTTTGTTGACTTTCGACACCCTTTGAATATTCAAGAACAAGTCCATCATACTGTATGTAACTTTGTTTCAAATGACTATCCTTTACTATATATGTTTTTAGCGTTGCAAAGTTCATTTACTACACTTTTCAATGGAAAAGCCCTTTTTCGAACTCAGCCTTCCGTGGACACATAAGACGAACTCCGATCTAAGTAGAAATCGATAGGGATTAGTTTCGGGACAAGTGGAACATGTTATGACTATGAACAAAAATATTTAAAACTATAGGGGCTATAGATGCACCCTTTTTTCCCCGATAATAATTATTCTAGCACAAAATTCCTTCGGTTGTGACACCATAGACATTTTCGAGCTTAATCATTCACAGGTTAGTTTACTAGCCAGTTACCAATGCAACCGTGTAAAAATCTCCAAATTTTTGAAAAATTGGGGGCGCCCTTCAAAAAAATGTGCTAATATTGCTTTAATAGATTGAAACATCAACCTATTATTCCTGTTAAATCTCTGTTACAAATGCTTAGTACCTGTCTGTTATAATTATACCCATCCACATGAAAGAAGTGTGGAACTTTAGCTTGCAGAAGAGACACCAAGACCCAATCCTACATTCTATCAAATGAGGGCAGTTCTATGCTGACTGTGGGATTTTTGTTGAACTTCTAGTCCAAACTATGCTAACAAACAAGCACAATTATTTACACAAGGATTTTGCTACAGTTTGCCCCAAATAATGTTCTTTATCTGGTCATCCAAGCTTTAATAATTGACAGCCACTTATAGTGACATATCTAGAACTGAGTCAGTCTGTGACCCTTTTCCAGTTAAATGCTCTATCTTTAAGCTATCTTTATCAGCTCTATCAAATTTGTCATGTTGCACCTCAATGTTTGTTTTTTTTGTTAATTTTTAAACTTTTTTTTTTTTTTTTTTTTTTTTTTAAAAGAGTTTTCTAAACATTAAAGGGACACTGGCACATTTTAAAAGATAGTGCGCCCTCAAGAATTGTCAAAATTGATATTTTACATGGTTGAAAGCTTCTATATACATTAGCTCTCAACTGAACGGTTTAAGCCCAATCAGCACCACCTTTGGGGTAAACAGGATATGATTTTTTATATCATGGGAGTCATTTATTGGAGCAGATGACAGGAAATGGCATTTTAACCCAACGATATACACACTGGAGTTGATTCCCATGGATGCACCCTGTTTGACCAGTCTGTGACCTTTGTGGTTTTAATATCAATGAGTACACATCTATAATATTTATGTATAGACACATTTGTTTATGTAAAGTCACAGCAAAATTAAAAGTCAGCTTAATTACCTGGATGTCTTTAGCCTAATGTGTCTGTTTTTTTGGGTATGTTATTTTTAAGTGTATCTCTATTCATCCAATGTCCTAGACTACCATTTGCAAGCAAATTGAAGAAATTTCATATTTTGTGAAAATGTGCCATGCCAGTGCCGCTTTAATTTCTTGAAAATTCCAAATGAGACCATTTTCCTCGACATCTTTGCAAAATTTAGCTGCATTTATAATTCTCAAAAAGATATATCCCATAATGGTTCAATTTGCTGCAAAATTAAACCAACATTTCTTGTATACTTGGACCATAATGGCATCAACAGCAACAATCCAATTAGGGAAGTGCCGATTGGTTGGCACCAAGATTATGATTAACCTCCTTTTTGAAATGCGGGATGTATATACTCTGGGAGAGCATTCGAGATGCGGGCAGATGATGGAATGAAAGATCTCTGAAGGCTAAATAGTTTGGAACGAGGACCTTCAACAGCTAAGTCATGGGATCTTGTGGAGCATCTGAGTAAGGGATCCAACTGTAGATGCACAGGACCAGATATCTCAGGAGTTCTGGGGCATAGGAGGATGGACCAATGTAAGCGCTCCAACTGCTCTTCGGGTTTTGGAATAAGTGCATTTTCTAGACTCGGCTCAGTGAGTTCTGGCGAGTTTTTGGCATGTTAGGGTTATCGTCCATTTTTTTAAAAAATACCCCGCTTTCCATATATGCGGAGTGTACTCTGGGAGAGCATTCCAGATGGGGCAGTAGGATGAACCAAAGGATATCGATGGCCAAAAAGTTTGGAACAAGGACCTTCAACAGCTAAGTCATGGGGACCTGATGGAGTATCCTGAGTCAGGGATTCCACTGCAGATGTCAGGAAGCCGTTGACAGCGTCTGGCCCTCCATAGCAAGAAAGTGTCCATTTTGGTTGACCAAATTAAAGGCTGACTCGGATTTCAAAATATCATTGATTTTGTGGTTAGTAATTAAAAATAGTCATATAGACCTAAAGTAGTCACCTAAAAATGCTTACTTCCAAAGTTATCGATTAATTAGAATTTTCCATTTTCATGCAGTAAACATTTTATGCACCGTATAACAGTGCATAGGATACCGTTGGTATAACAATATTTCCGGATTCGGAATTTGCCCAAATTGTGATTTTCTTATGAAGGACTTCGATTTGAAGCTTTAGTTATTTCACACAGTGATTAGTATGTGGACAAGCATTATGCATATGCAAAAAACTTGATTTGTTTGAAAATTGAGTGCGCCCTCATCGGGAAATCTGAGTCAGCCTTTGATAAGACTGTATTCTTTGGGCTTGTAGAATCATGTTTTAAGTTCCCTAAGTTACAGATCATGTACTCAATCTCATCTGAAGTATAAAGTGACACTGCCCTTAACTTTGCAGCTGTTATTGTATTATACATATCCTGCATGTCCCCTCAAAGATAACACATAATGCACCTCATTTGTTATGCAACAACATCACTTCAGACTTCAAGCTGCAAAGAGTACAGTGATTTACTGACGTGTTTTATTGATTGAACAAGTCATCATTCTAGTCATTGAGGAAAAAAGTTTAAACTTCACGAACTCAAGACAACTACATTACTTTTGTGTGAAACAAAAACCCAAGGGGTCTTCTCCTATAACACATCTTATCCTGTTTATGGTGATTATGTCCAGTTCAACTTTCATCATGCGAGACTGTGCTTTGAGTGGCTCATCTCTTTTTGGTATCATGTTAGATTGTAAATAAACTGGGACAATAACACTCATTAACTTGATATCAAGCAGGCTACCGATGTATGAAGAGGGACCCATATGAAGGAAAATGTTACTAGGTACCCATGGAAGGCATACACAAGATGTGTACCTATATGTAGAATTCCACATTCCAAGTACAATATTTTCCCCCAGTAAACATGGTAAATGGATACATTGGACTTTGTGTTGTCTTAAACTGCTAAACAATAACATCTTCAGGATTGCTCAAAGAGATGACTTATGCAGAGGAAATTCCAATGGACTCTTATTGTGAAATTTTAAAGAGACATTAGGACATTCCCAGAAAGAAGCGCCCTCAATTTTTTTGATCCCATTATTTTTGCATATTTGGGAATAAAAGTCAACCACAACACTGAGAATATTAATAATTAAAAATTTTATTATATTTATTATTAAACTTTCTTTAGGCAGGGTAGCCCCTTCAGTGGACAAGAGCACTTTATTTCCAAAGAGGCACTGCATATACACCTGGCACAAAAGGATCTTGGCATGTTTTTCAGAGCAGTATTGTGCAAAAGCAGACTTTTGAAGTTTCGAAATATAATTTTGGTGCCTAGTCTGCTCTTCATTTAATACCTGCTTGTAAAAAAGCGTGAAAAAATGGCTGAGATAGAGCTCCGAAGACGCAAACCCCCCAAACCAAAAGTGCAGTTTTTGGTTTTTCAATGGTCGCTGTGTGGACACGCAATAATACGTGTGTTATTGATTTTACGCAAAGAGGTTTCCGACTGAATGAGCGGAGAAAGCCTACTTGCAAATTGATTGTGGTAAACGTGTTCGTGTCCCAGTACACTGAAATGTGGCCAAATTGATTTCCTAAAAATCTAGTTTGAAACGTCTCATATGGAAAATAGGCTATAGAGGGTGCTCTAAATCCAAATTATGACCTTTGTAGGCCTTATATGGAAGATTCCCACCAAGAAATTTTTTCTGATTTTTGCGGAGATAATAGCTCTTGCATGTCCCTAATATATCAGTGGTATAAAAAGTGTGTCGCCATTGACTAGATTTGCTCTTAAAAATAAAGAGACAGATTGCTGGGCGTGCAAACAGTGTGCACTGTTCAGGTATTGAATCGAACAAAAGACTTCCACATTCTTATTCAATACTTTACACCAGTAAATGGAATACATGGACTTAGTGTCTCTTAAACGGCTAGGTGGTTATTATCAAAGGGGTCTAATGTGAGACCGGGGTTAACAGGGTTAGGTCCTACATTTAGGACCTTTCCTTCAACATACTCTAAATGTTTGCTGTAACAGGCTAAAGAAAATTCCCCATGGAGGGGCTGGAATGGTCCATCCATGGGGAATTTTCTCACCCCATTCTTTTCAACTTTCATGGTATATTGAAAGTAAACAAGGTGCATTCCTGTAGGCTAACCCTGGTTAAAGCCCAGGTCTAAGGTTAGACTGCCTTTCAGAATACCAGCCCTAGACAATAATATATTCAGGATTGCCCTCAAGAAGAGGACGAGGAAATGCCCATGGACATTTTGTGTGGTAACTTTAAATGTACAAATCTTTGCGGGGGTGCGTGAGCATGCCATCCATTGAACTACAATAGCATGAAATTGGACACTGCAACGTTATAAGTCACGCCAATTGAAATTTTGAATTAATTTAAAAAAAAAAACTGTAATAATGAATTTGTACAGTTATTGTGTTCTATTGTTTAATATTATTACATAAATACACAAATATTTTTGTTGTGTATAAAAAAGATAAAAACCGTTGGGCATAGGCTCATATTTCTAGTGTCTATACGCCGGTTTTCGACTTGGTGTTCACTGATACGTATTACTAATAATCTTTAGAGATAATAAAAAATACCATTGTTATATAGCCTCCATTTTGTGATTGAAATAGGATAAATTTATTCTCAATTTTATTTGAGAAGAGATTTCTCACGGGAAAAAGACGTTTTATATAAAGAGAGAAAGGAAATACCCCCTAGTTGTTTTGCTAAGTGCACCTGTTTAGATTGCAGATAAGGGGACGTGGGGAATCCCAAGCGATGCTAAACTTGAAAATTGTTATGTTTGAGATCAAAAACATTGTAAGTTCAGGGAATTTCCCCACACAGTTTATATGGAAAGTGAGTCATTCGGGTGATGAATTCCCAGATTGGTCAGTAGTGATAAGGGTATGTTTAGGCATGGGATGATGTAATGAGTATTGTTAGAAAGGGAAATCTATCTGTGAGAAGTACGTTAAATACTACAACTATAGGACTATATGCCAGCATCCATAGTAAAAAAAAGTAGCTAGAAGATAGATAGTTTTACTCTGCATTTAGGAGCAGACATGTAAAGTACCTAGTGCCAGGATATATACTTCCATGTGAGCAGAGTTCGTAATTATTACTGTCGTCTTTGAAGCCGAAGGCTGGGAATCAAAATAGGATTCAAAATTTGGAAGATATGAAATCGTGGTGATTATCTTGGACTGATATACTGGGATTTATTATCGTCGGGGATTAATTTAACCTTGTTGTCTTGAAACTGCTGGACAGTTCCCTTCAGGAATGAGAAGATTCCCTTGGAATGTAATACCTGAGGGTTTGTATGACTTGTGCGCTGTCATTTTGAAGTCTTCTCTGTTAGGACATATCATCTTTGAACTGCACAGGCTTCTTGTGGAAATAGTGGAACATTCTTGAGGGACAATAAGTATCAGTTATATAAATGTGGGAATGTGTGATTTTGATTTTATGTCTTTTTTGTTTTGGACATACCAAAGTTCTTGAACCAATATCAGTAAAGATCATTAAATAATGGTTATCATATAAAATCTAGATCATTGTGCTACGAGGCCCATTATTGTTTGAAAGGTATTCTGACCTTGGGGTGCTTTGCACGGAGAGTCCATAACAACATCTCATATAGTCATTTTTAGTATTTGAAGCCAATTTCCAGTGTTGTTTTGTACAACGTTTTAAAGCAAATCAGATAATAATCTGCTTCTTTTGCTAGTTAAGACATTAACATCACATTCTTAATCCACTTCCACTGACAATAAGCAAAATTGCTTTCATAACAATAACAATGATGCAATCAAAGGCAACATGCTGGCAGTGTGCTAGTTTGGTACAATGACATAACAGTTTAACCACCTTACACCTGGCAAGCACATTGCTTAATAACAATAGCAATGGTATGCAAAGTCAAAGTTTAACCCCATGGCAGTGTTGCTGGTTGGTACAATGACATCACGGTCTTAATCCACCTTCCAACTGGCAAGAACATTCCTTTGCATAACAAGAGCAATGGTATGCAAATTTCAAGGCAACACATTGGCAGTGTGCTCGTTTGCGTTACAATGACATAAGTCTTAATCCACCTTACACCGAGCAAGAACATTCTTTCTATCAACAACATGGTATGAAAATCCACATACTGGCCGTTGGCTACAAAATCTGTGTCAAAACAATGCAAAGCCACTATAAAAATGTATGATCGTAGTAAACCAAATGTCCCATTGTACATCCTTTTGTCCATATTTGGCAACATAACATTAAAACCTGAAACATCTGGTCGCCAATAAGTTCGCCCTGACATACCATAATTGCTGCAAAATCCCAATTGGAGCCATTTCATCTAACAACATAAATATCACTACCTTAATAATCTCCTGGTCCCAGAACAAATTTCATTTTGTTCTCAAAACCAATCCAACATAGAAAGATAAACATGAACGCTTTATCAGGCGTGTATGCCTCTTGCGACTACAAGTATATTTTGTGTTGAAAATGCCCTCTTCAACTGCTAGTGTCTCACCATTCTCACCAAACAGCAATAATGTCGTTAAAGCAGAAAACTAGTCATTTATGTTTTTACAGGTTGTAGAATGTGCAAGACAATAACCCAATGGAGAGGTGTTGACATCAGTTGACCACCTACCTTCCATGTGAGCAATAACTCGTTGTTAGTTGCAGCAGTCTTCAGTCCACTAGCTGCCCATTTGTCAGAAATTCCCAATCAAAACATACATTATTATTTAAAAATACAATCTTGGTCAGTGCTCTTGAACTGGTTCACAGAAAGATAAAGTGAGAATTATCCAATCCATGTTAATCACATGGCAGCTATTTACGTACAAACCTTCTGGAACTGTTATGAAATTATGGCAGAGTGGTATGTGAAAAGATGATTTGCTGCCTCACCAATAGTGGTGAGCCAACAGGGACAAGGGGGAATTGAAAATCATGCAAAAATCAGCCATATTTTAACCCCATTTTCCCTCTAATGGGACAACTTATAGGGAAATGGTCATATTTCGATGCCCCCAAATAACTGTTTGGCTCTGACATTCCCTGCTACACTAGTTATTTAGGGGTATGGGTTCGATACACACACATATACCAGACTGTCCAAAAAAAATATACAAGCAATATTAATTTTTTTGGCCAAAAATTCAGTTCATCTCAACTGGAGTTTTACTATTTTTTTTCAGGAGTGTTCCAGCTTTCATGAGAATTTAGTTGGTGTAATTTGGGGTCTTGTTCAGGAGTTATGGCTACTTATCTGACAGTTAAAAACCTGCTGGCCAGTTTCGGCTACCTGATATCAACAAGTTGCTAGTGAAAATCACCTTGCAGACTTCTTTATTGAAAACTAAAATAAAAAGTAGGTATAAGTGCTGCTTCTTGTGATATAACCTAATTTACAACTTTATAAGTCGCAATTGCTAATAAATACATGTAGCATTGGGAAATTCATTCTAAACGGTCTTGTTGGCTCAGCTTCACTCCAGGGTTCAGAAGACGGTAGAACCATAAAAAGACCATTGTTGAAAGTAAACAGAGAACTTTGAACACAACCATACTTTCCGTTATTGGCTCTTTGTTGAACACTGCTTTCTTGATTATATTCCTCGCCTGGCCATCTTGGAGGCAGTGGGAATGGGGAAGGGTAAATTGGTCTTCCACATTAGAGCGTTTGTACACATTTTGTCCCTCACAGACTTGTAGCGTTACATAGTTTGCAGCAGTCAAATTCCCTAGATTTCCATGAATTGCATGATTATTTTCCCCCTGTGAGTGAGTCGCTATTATTTTCACCCACAACATAATAATTCTGTGGCTCTCACGGAAATAATATATTGATTGTTCAATGTATGATAATAGCAATCACTCTGATTCTGTACCATATGTCATTTTGTTTGAAAACGGTTTAATCCCCCAATGATGCTACACGCCTTTAATACCTTTAGTTTCTTGAACTCTTTCAGGTGCAACTGGCCCAAGTGGTATATTTATCCTTTGTGTTTCAACTGACAATATCTCCACTTAGGGTCCATCAAATTGGATGGAATAAAGGCGAGGATTTAGCTTAGGAACTTGTCTAACAATAGATTCAAAATATCTGGGCAAAAATGCACATTTAATATTTTTTATAATTTTAAGTTTGTTTTATAGTTTTTATTGGGACAGTCTGTAGCACACACATATTTCCTGGCCAATATCTGGAATCACTGGTAGGCAAATTTTGTTTTCCCCCCTCAGATTGTCCCCGCTTTGGTACCACACCATACTCTTGCAGTGTCCAATATCACTCTGTTATTACTGCAAATTCACAACATTTCTTGTAATTGCTACATTTTTAAGTCAATAATGTAAACAAGCTCCCTAATTTGTTATTGCTTTTGAATACACATTAGGCCTACCTCCAATAAACTGCATGGCCCATTTCATCTAGCGATTTCATCTAGATTGTGAGCATAAGTGTGTATGAAACCAGAGCGAAGACTGGATGGTGTCACTCGTTTATACTTTGTTCATCACTATAGGCAAAAATTATTTGGCTTTTGTTTATCACTTGTGAAATAAAGAATTCGCATTTTATACGCCACACAGTGTGCACTGCGCATATACACAACGCACTGGCACCCACTGTGGTAGTGTTGCTTGACGTTGTGCCCGCGCTATTCTATATATGCGTGTGGGTAATAGTCTTGCCAATTTGGGTGACGAATCAGAAGTCTATTGTGTGATCTGCTCACTCTCTTGGCGCTCAACAAGGCCAATGTATTGATAACATGATCAAAACTGTGTTATGCAATCACTGGGACCTTATGTCAGAAGTGTCTAGTTGTCTGATCAACTTTACGTTCTCTCTCTCTGTATCACAAAGCCCATGTATGATATGATAGACATGGCAGTTACAGACAGTCCTGATGTTACGACACAACGGCATGGTTTGTCACACAATGGCATTTGACATGGACAGGCTGCTTGCGAGTTGAACTTAAGACACTCACATTCAGTGATTTGCTAAATCAGCAAATCGCAAAAATCATCAAAATCAATTTTTTACATGTAGTAACAAGTATAGGTATCCTAACTACCCGCAAATGATAAGACCGAGAGCAACCTATGCGGACAGATCGAGATTTTATTCATTACTGTCCGTTCGGAACACTTACTCAACACGTAATTGAATGGAGAATCGTATCTTGGAACACTGCCGTGTTTTCCTTTTCGTCTAATTCACAGCGAAACGTAACTTATGAAATTCTACAGACTTAGCCTTCATTTTGAAGCTATCCTGCACATTTCAAATATTTTTCAAATTCACTGATAATTGTCTTTAACACAGTCTTGTTCAAATTTACGACTAGTCTTGGGATAACTATCCTTTGTCATTTTTTAAAGATGGCTTCCTCAAATATCCTGTAGGCCTTGTGATGAACAATGGAATGTGATGCATGAGTGTGGAGCACATCTTTCAGATGTTTGAATACTGGTTTTTTTTTCAGGTTTTTCATAATATCTCACAAGGGGCTCTCCTATTATAATCACTCTCTCTGTAACAATTTAAACCGCATTCTCTGAAGGAATGGTGCTATTTGTTATTATCTCACTGGTATATTAATATTTAAAAGGTTAATTAACACCAATTGGCTTGGAACACTAAAACAATGTCGGCATTTACAAACTTCATTCAGTGTATGCAAGACAGTTAGTGATCACTTGTATTGTGTGTGTGTTAAAAAATACCTTCTATGCTGAACACACTACAGCAGTGGATTCAAATCTGGAACTTCCCATAACTGTCTCATTCTACAGCATTTGTTAGGGGGATGGTCCAAATTTTTTTTTTAAAGGAAAATATGTCAAGATTTTGTCAAGCTCATTTTGACTACATTCATAAAATTATGTACATACATCACGAATTCCGAAAAATAATACAATTTGATTAAAATTAACAAAATAGAGGCGTTTATTTTGCTTTTTGACAGACGAGAAAACGGGGATTTTTTGCCACGGCGTCATGATCAAAAGCGCGCCAAGTTTGCTCTCCCGGACGTCAAGTGCTTGACGCAAAACATCGTGTTTGACGCGAATTTTATTGCTGACAACTGTAATATTGAATGGATTAATTAAAGTAAATAATAAAATTGAAAATAAGTTACAGTAATGACATCCAATTTTGTTTCATTCGTTGTATTTTAATTATTATGATATAAATCACATCGATCGCAGTTCACAGGGGTTTAGGAGCCGACCATGCTCGATTTGGGCTTGGGATCTTCCCAATCGCTAATTTTTGTGAACTGCTACGTTGGCCTTTATCTATGGTAGCCTGTTTCTCCTTGTTCATAGCAAATCTCCTCTACCCTAGTTCAATGCATCTTAGTAATATCAATGATAATAAAGGATACTAATTGACTTCAAAATCCGTCGGGGTAGTGGATTAATCCCGCTGCAAATAGTGTAATTTCGCAATAACGGTCCATTTAGATTTAATATTCGTGACCGTCATGCTCTAGACTTTAGGCTAAGTCTGAGTGTACGCGTCCGGTACGCGTAATAGCGCCCTCCTACCGTTAGTCTTTGAAAGTACTAGTCACTCGAGTCGCCCGGATGTTGATGCCGATATTTTTTTTTTTTTTTTTAATTTAGGTATTTTTTTTTTTTTTTTTTTTTTTTTTTTTTTTTTTTTTTTTTTTGTTTTTTTTTTATTTTTTGAATTCATGCTGTTGCTGTTAGGACTGCATGTCCTAACCCCCTGGCAGTTCACTCGAATGGAAATTGTCAACACTGGGGCATATGATGGTCACATACGACGTAGAAAAAAAAAAAAATTATGGATGTCATCACTTTGACGTCACTTGCCTGCCGATGTGGATTTGTCGGAATCGTTTCGTAAGCTATTGGGCGGGAAATTAAAGGGCAAAATACTCATCAAATGTGGACAATTCAGACTTATTTTGATTTATATGTAATTACGTTACTTAAGCTTTCTATACATACCAAATTTTTCCAATATTCAGAATCATGACTATTTCCTTTAATGATAGAAATTTCATCTTGATATATTAGCGCTTGCACGCAAAAGCCCATCTGTTAAGGTTCACGCCAATATTTCAATTCATTTTAATGTGAAGCTACAAACCGTGAGTTTGTAAGCCATATAGTACTGCGTAAAATTAACATTGGTCGACCAAATTGGGCACATTTTCACTTATACTTCAAAACCAACCATTCTTTGGCTCTAAGATTTGAAAAAATAGTAGCTTTCTTCGGATATCAAAATATTGACGCACTTCCCGTAAAATCTAGGGCTTCTGGGGACGAGGCTCTTAGCGATCGGAGCTTCATGGCCCTTTAAAATTAAAAATTTTTTATATTAAAAATATGCTTATTATAGAAGTACACAGTAAAGTTTCAACCCCCCAGCATACTTTTGCCTACAATCTGGTAAACTCATAGCAACTATTCAAGACTGCCAATTTGGATGTCTCTAGGGAAAGATCACTTTCTACTCCTGGTTTACCAACCAAGAGTACCAAGTAGTTTCATATCATACTCAAATCTTAAATATTTCCATGATGGGATAAGGTGGTTAGCAAAGATGTCATAGCCCTACTCATAGCTCAAAAACTTCAAATTGGGAGAGTAACTTTTTTATACAACCTGAACATATCCACACCTATAACTAAAAAAATCCCCAATGCGGGTATGAAATAAATGTTTAAAAATGAGGAATCCAGACTAAACCAAGAGCAAACTCACAGTGATAGGTTAAGTATTCCAAACTTCAATAAAACTTTGTGCTAATCATCAGTCAAAGTATGTTATATTTCAATGGCCTAATAGTGGTTTGAATGTCCTGAAACATGTCACAGTCCAGAAGCTATGTTATACCTGTATGATACCCATGTGACATCCATGTGGTACTCATGCACAGCAATAGCAAAGCTTCATACAGAAGTGTTGGCAAACCTGACTGTCAGGGATATATCATAGGCCAGCAATTCCTTTCTTTGTTCATAAAGTTAGAAGCTGCCTTTTTCTGCATCACAAACACTACTGATCCACTGACCTCTACACATGGATAACAAGCTGCCGCATAGTTGAATGGTCACAGAGTGTCATAACAGGAAGTTGCTTTTCTACCTTGGTAATATGGTGGGAAACAATCCATACACCTGCTGGTGCACATATGCCACACAGATGTTCTATTGTTATACAAAATTCCTTTAACTTTGACAAGGTGTATGCATTGTTTCCCACCATATTACCAAGGTAGAAAAGCAACTTCCTGTTTTGACACTCGGCGACTCAGACCCGCTGTGAAGAGGTCAGTGTACTGATCTAACTGTTACATCGATCAATCAACCAACCAAATCAAATCAATCAATGTTTACTACTGTAAAAGTATTGATTCACATTGGAAAATCATTTTCCTGGCTTTGTTTTTTTTTTCTTAAAGCACAACGTAACATACAAATAACTCTTACCTTGAATGCAACAATGAAGAGATGTAAAGCATCATCAGAAATCAGCATCATGAAATGAAAAAGAACAAGAAGAAAGTCAAATTAGAACATGTTTATCACCAAACACAATAACTAACTTAAATTTTCTTATAATTATCCTGATGTAAACAGGATTTCTCAGTTCTCAATTCACTTCTGTGCAACCGACTCTTTCTAGGGAAACAAAGTTGCTTTGAGGTATTCTTCCACTTTTATTCTCTCAGAATGGCATGAATGAGACTAGGGATAGATAGGGAACAAATCAGGCTATGTGTAAAACATTTAATTTTGTTTAAAATAATCCTGAAAGCACCTTTAAAGACACTATCAGTGATTTGCTAAATCAGCAAATCGAAAAAATCATCAAAAATCAGATTTTTGCATGTATGTAACAAGTACAGGTATCCTAACATACCCGGCAAATGATAAGACCAGAAGCAACCTAATAAGGACAGAATCGGAGATTTGAGTCATTACTGTCCGAACGGACACTTACTACAACACGTAATTGAATGGAGAATCGTATCTTGGAACACTTGCCATTTTCTTCCTTTCCTGTCAATTCTACAGCTGGAAAGGGTAACTTATGAGAATTCTACAGACTTATCCTTCACTTAGAAGCTATTCCTGCAAATTTCAAATATTTTTCAAATCACTGATAGTGTCTTTAAGACAAAAGTGAGAGAATGACACACTTAAATCACTTCATAAATTAGTTTGTTCAGGGGGTCCATTTTCTATTTCGGAAACACTAACCCAAATTACTCTTTTTAGCTGTCCCAGATATTAGCAGAATCTTCCTAAAATAAACCCAAGCTATCACTACGAAGTTACAATATGCTCATCCACCAAGGACACAGTTCATTGGGTTGTACTTGTACATACATTGACATGAACTGACAGTGTGATCTGGGTATCATATATCATACCCACAAACCAGGGGGTGTATTTCTAAATACACTGGTAAATGGAAGGTACTGAACTGTGCCCAGGGAATTGAGATTTTACTTGCTCATAGTGTATAGGTCTCCACTAGCCAACATTGATTACATCATACCCACAAGGCACACATTCATAGGGTGGCTAATCAAATTTTTACACCCCGGTAAACTCAATGCGGATATATCGGCATGAAATCACCGGCAATGTATTTCCGCTTCACTTAGTTCCTTCATATAGTTTCTTTCATCTTCTTCTTGGTATTAGCATTCACTCTACCTACATCATATTCCCTGGTGGACAAAATGCAATTTGGACAGCTAATAGCATATTGCAAACATGTCACAAACAAATTCCATCCTTTTTCATAACATGTACGCAAATATCATATCACAATGGAAGATATCATCTCCAACCAGAGGGGTGTGGTGGCAGTATCTTAAACAGACCTACTGTCACTCACAAACAATTATGTGCTTATTCAATAACTTGTAGGCAAAATCATTATTATTACCCACAGGGTGGGGTAAATAGTCGCTTAAACAGACTAAACTGTATGAATTAAGAGAAATACAACATCAGTACTGCTGATGTCCCATATCTTAAAGAGACCAACCACATCTCGCTGACATCAAATATATTACTTTGTAAAATGTTGCCAAACTTCAGTGAATACAAAATCTGCTATTATCAGGGGTCCGTTTCTTAAACGGAGTTGTAAATCTACGTGCATACTATGTCACACATAAGTGAACCAATTTGTCCAAAGCACTGTGTAACTGGTATAAAAAGGTCTGTTGTGTAGGACATATGCATGAGTTAGTATACACGTAGGGTTACGCACAAGTTTGAGGAATGGACCCCAGAACAGTATGGCTGCCCACATCTTCACATCTTTAACAGACTGAAAATAACACAACTACTTATGGAATCTGGAAGTTCACTGCTCAGAAAAATCCTAAAACTGCCCAAAACTAAGGAGAACTTCAACATGTAAGTAGACTTGGCATAAACTAATTTTCAGAAAATCATTCAATTATATTATTTCTTGAGAACACATATGAGGCTATGGTCTAGCTATGTGTTTTCTATTTCAGTCACTCTTGTTGAATAATGTAATCTATTCACCTTAAATCTCTTTCAGTAGATGGTATAATACACAAACATTGCTACTCTTGTAGCAAAAAGAAAACCTCGCCAATTGTTGACCCACAAAGTAGGTACTAAGGTTACACCCAAAGTGAACAGATGAGATCGCCTATCTTTTTATTATTGTCTGCTCTACACCCCACCAGATATATCCCCCTGGACTACAGATGATTTGGAACAGAAACACATGTTTAACTACACCGAGAGGGTGTTTGATCATCCCATGATGCACTAGCCATGTGCCTGTTAACTGTACTAAACACATGTCAGTACTTGGGTATAAAATGTATCCAACGTTTTAAGAACCACAAGAGACATTTCCATAATCTGCAAACATCCCCTATGTACTAACGCTTTGTGGGCTAAAATTAGCGTTAAATCAAGGGTGTTGATGTTGCTAAAATATGATTTTTTAGGTGATGACATGACCCTATGGAGGTTAAATTTTCCAAACTGTGCATTGTGGGATTAACTCAAAAACACCTTCTGGACTACACCATTGCAGCCATCATCCCAGGTTCAGCAGAGCAGCAGCCAGACCAGATGTCAGGTGAGAGGAAGGCCAGCAATACTTTGTTGGTCCAATCAACTCAGCCACCCTGGGAGCTTTGTACACTCTGGACATGCACTATTATGAGCCCAGAGGCAGAACAATTGTTTAGTGTCAGCTTCAAATGGTATGTTTGTATGCCGCTTTGAACATTTTGGTGTCTGAATTTTGATATCTGGATGCCATTACGACTGTTATACAGAACAAATGCAGTTCCTCAAACTTGCCCTTTCCCTGACTGCATCTCTCCTTCTAGTATTGGTTACACAAAAATCACAGGGCAATGCGACCCCAAATTAAGCCAAACAATTGTTATGTAGCCTTCAAGCTGGCAAATTGGGAGTGTGCTTGGTTTAGGCTTATATTTTTATTTCTATTTGTTTTAGTTGATTTTCACAGCAATCCCTGATATATGGCATTTGCTTTAAGAGGTTAAAGCAATAATGATGACCTGGAGAATTTTACAAACATACCTTGTCCTGATTTCGCTCTTACATACGGGTTTATGCATTGAAATTTTCACTAACTTGTTGTAAGTTCCAAAAAAGACAAGAAATTGCTGAAATGATGGACTAAAATCAACTTGTACAAATAAAAAAAAAATACTGTGTCGCCTGGCCTCACCGTTTGTTAACAAGGCGCACTCGTATTTACGCGATGCGGAAAATGGTCCCCGTCCCCGCCGAATGTTTGCGATCACTAACATGCGATAAATGCACTACAACACCCCACCCAACCACCCCTTCCCCAATACCCCGCAACATTCCACCCCCTCCCCAACACCCCGCAAACCCAACCCCCTCCCAAACACCCACAACTCCTCAACAACCCCACCCTCATCCCACACCCCACCCTCATCCCAACAACACCCCCACCCCTTCCACACCCCACCACCCCCCTCTTTAACACCCCTCACCAACCCCCAACCTACTCCAATACCCTATAACAACTAACACCCACGGCTTCCCTTTTTCCCCAACCCCGCAACAACACCGTCATCCTCCGCAACACACCCCACCCCCTCCCCAACACCCACAATACCCAAAACCTCCCTCCCCAACACCCCGCAATAACCCCCACCCCCTCCACAACTCCTGCAACACCCCACCACCTCCCCCACACCCCACTCCCTCTCCACCCCCCCCCCTCCCCAACACCCAAACCCCCTCCCAACCACCTCACAACAACCTCAAAACAGCGCCCTCCCCCATCTCATAGTAGTCTCTTAGCAAAGGAATTTTGCTATCCGATGTACCGTTTCAGAGATACAGCAATTACGCATATTTAATTAATTAGCTCATTTGGCATACCTAGCCGCATTTCACTCTTCAATTTCAAATTGCAACAACGATGCATGCCATGATGGACCTCATTTTCGAAGGAATTTTGTGTGTTCGATGTACCGTTTTTAGCGATACAGTTATTACGCATATTTAATTTAGCCATTTGCAATACCTAACCCCGCAGGTATCACAACACATTTTCCAAATTGCAAAAACGATGCATGCCTTGATGGACTTTCATGTAGCGAAGGACTTTTGTGTGTCCGATATACTATTTCAAAGAATCAGCACTAGGTTTTAACATTTTTATCACGACATTCCAGGTTAACATTTTTTTTTTCTCACAGACATACGGACATACGGACACACGGCGGAGCCCATTTTATAGTCCCGCCCCTCCCGAACGTTGTTCGGCGGGGACAATGATAGTCCGATGGTTCACCTATGACTCAAGTTTTGTTCCAATTGAACTCAACTTTTCAATTTGGGTCAATTTTAAATTTTTAGCTACAACTTGACCTCACTGACCTTTGACCTTTTGATTGACCTTTGAATTTGACCTTTGCCTCATTTACAATGCGGGATCCATGTTGCACATATAACTCGTTTGATATAAATTGGACGATTAACCCAAATTATTGTCAAGCTATGATTGCTAAAATATTGGGCTCGAACTGCATCCTCGCCCAATATTTTCAAAACTCATAGCGAGGACCAATTAATATTTTACATTTTCAGCTATCTTACAACTTGACCTCCACATGACCTTTGGACCTAGTAGTGCACCTTTGACCTCATCACAAACTGTGATCCCCGTGTTGCATCTATGACTCAAGTTTGTTCTTAAAATCCAATCGAAGTATGCATATTAAGCATCAACAACAACAGACTACAGTGGACAAAGTGATCCCTTTGTGTCTTCCTGCCTTAAGGCAGGCGACCAGGCAACACAAAAAAGACTAATTATGACCAGGGATCCCAATAATAATTGGGTCATTCCACCAGGTTGGGCCAAACCATATTTTGCTATAGCCTAGGAATATAATTGAAATTTTATTTTAGATGCAAAGTATTTTCAGAAGTTACTTTTATGCAATTGATACGTATTTATAAGGTCTTTAACATGATACCAAACATGCTGACATTTACGCTTTATTTTTTCAGATTTTTCGTAATTAAGATAGGAAGTGTTCAAGTGACTCAAAAAAGAGGTTAAATTTGTGACAAAAAAACTTGTACATTAATTGCAAATTTAGACAATTTATGGATTATTTTAATCTTCCTGTTTTTATCATTTTTACAACAATACTGACCAACTTTGAATGACTATTCATTTCCTTTTCCATAGTTTATCCCAAAATGCATAGTACGACCCATCAAAAATGAGGTATTCCCCGTAACAGGTGGTGTCCACTTTTAGTACAATTTTAGATGAATCAGAAATTTCACTAATTTACCTTAAAATCCATCAAAATTGACGTACAGTCACTACTTGTAATACAGTTCACAACATTAAACCATTCACAGTGAGAGTAATTAGGTTATTTTTTGTTTTAGCTGAGGATATTGTGGTTATTTGGGGCGTGGTGTCCACTGTTACGTCTGCACAATTTTGAAACATTTTCTTGTGTCACTGCAAAGTATATAGATAAAAAGTGTCTAAGTGTCCCTACATCAAATGTGTATCAACCAAAAATGTAGAAATATTAAAAGGATTCATCATGTACTGCTCATTGTAAAAGTTATATTTTAAAAACATGCATGGTGTCCACTGTTACGTCCGAACAGCAGTTCCAAACTCAATCGCTTACTAAACATATAGTATAGATATACATTCGATGAAAAATTACTCCAAAGTATTTCTTGTGTTATGCTTTGGTAAAATGAAATGTTTTTCAGATATTAATGTTTAAAAGCAGGGTTTTGAGTACAGTTGCATTAAGATGTAACATGGACGTGGTGTCCATGTTACGTCCGAAAATTTCTATGGCAGCTTACACACTAGAAAATTTAAAAAAAATAAAATCGAGTTGTTCATGGCTTTATTTAATACATTTTTCACCCTCATACTATCAATTTATACCCTATTAAAATGCAATGACACTGAAATTATGTACTTAAAAATGCATTTTGCATATTCCTTGTAATGTCACAAAGTGCGGCCCAACCTGGTGGAATGACCCAATTATGAAAATCCTTATTTCAAGAAATGTTGATCATCTACAGCCATATACCACTTGGAGGGATTTTAGAACATTAAAAAGAAACCCTGACAGTAACAAAATCTCAACATCAAAGAATTCAGTGCATGTGTCAAATAAAAATGTGCCATTACTGCTTCAATGGATGTGTAAGACTTGACTAATACAGCAGTATTTTAAAAGTTCCCCACCCAATAACAACATGTAATTTTCTGTTGCATTTTCTGTTGTGAATACAAAACACCATAAAGAAAATGTCATCGTCACTGTAGCCATCCACAAACTATTCACCCAGGTATGAAGTGTTGTTATTCCAATCCCAATCAATTTACAAAGGGCAAGGATCCTCCTTTTCTGCCAATTATGAGACGGGAGAAAAAATATCCCAAAGAAAGAAGCAACTTTTTTGTATTTTGAAGTCGATCGGCCCCTCTAGGGAAACCAATTATGAAAGGTGTGATTTTAGCACTCAACACATGTCCGATGATATGATTCTATAAAAGCCTGATTGTTCTGTGGCCTGCTTTCTTTTTCAGCAGTTGTTACGGTAACAGTTTGGATTTGTCTCAAAAGCCGATCGATTTGTCTCCACTCCTACGCACATTTAAACCTTGTGAACAGTGTTAAATGAAAGCTATACCTAACCATGCATTGTAGGTTGTGACAGCATAATGGCCAGGTTTCTTTCTTCTGGCCAATTTCTTCTTCAAAACTTGATGGCATTTTCTTTAGGGTAGTAAAATATAATTATTTAGCATTCAACAAACATGAATTGTGTGATTACATTGTTTGACAGCCATGTAATGGGCCATTCTTTGGGAAGTCACATGTGACCAAACTTTATTTGCTCTCCATGATAAAACAACCAATCTAGTGAAAGTGGAAACATTATTTTTGTTTAGGTTTGGGCAAATCCAAACCAAAAATAACATTTCCACTTTCACTAAATTGGTTGTTTTTTCATGGAGGGCAAATAAAGTTTGGTCACGTGTGTGACTTCCCGAAGAATGGCCCTAATATAGGACTGTATTGCCAGGTTGGAGCTAACAACCGAGTAATACGTTCATTCAATTAATGTGAAGATGACATGCAACATCTTGTCACACAATTTTTTCATCGCACACATGACATGACCAAGCAATACACTAAACAGAGGGGGGTTGGTACATTTCATGACCCCACTTTGTCTGCTCCCAGTTGAATTCAGCAGCCTTGATGGAATAAAGTACAGTATCACGTGCACTTTATTCCGTCAAGGCTGCTAAATTCAACTGGGAGCATGCAAAGTGGGTGCAGTAAATGTACCAACCCAACAGAGGGTGAAAAACCATGAAATGAAAGCTTGAACTATTTAAATGCACAAAAATTTGACAATATTTAAATGTCATTTCTTAAAGGGTCATTTCGTGATCTACAGCCTCATAACACCCCCCCCCCCCCAACTGCCTAAAAAGTTGGGCCAGGCAGAGTATGTGTGCCTAATCTTGTGTACAAATTCCATCAACTCTGGAAGAATTTCGTAATATTGTATTTTCTGTCCATAAACAGACAAATACAACACAGTGGCCTAAGGGCCACAGCACAACACAGTGGCCTATGGGCCACAGCAAACATTTGCTCACATCATCAAAAACACGCTGTCAGAATCAACTAGATTTTGGAAAACAAAAATGAAGGTCCTTGGATCACAAAATGCACCTTTAAAAAGAAAAACTAATAATATTTTTAGGGACTTAAATTACTCTTTGCCCCAAACATGTGAACTACATTCTCTATTGCCTTCAGAATTCAACTTCAAGGAAATAAAGGGAATGTGGACAAATTGCGAGTAAAGACAGGAATTTCTCTTTACTAGGCCAGACGAAGGAAGTACGTACACACCACAACACAAAAATATGACATTTTGCCCTTTGCGTCTCCAATTTATCAACACAGCGTGAATGACATTCCCTATTTTTTGTTGATGAGAGGGGAGAGTATAATACTACTCCAAATCCCACAGTGAATTCTGTTTGAAAATGAAGCCACGTCTCTGCAATTTTGTCACTCTCACTGCCCCCGAAGCGGCTGTAAGATGTTTGCTGGCTTTATGGTACGGCCAGACCCAGGTGCTCTGGGTCTTGTTTCTGGGTGTTTGTCTAATGTTACACAAGCACTATAAAGAGAAACACAGCTAAGAGCCTCAGGTTGGAAGTTATAAATAAGTATAGGCGACAGGAGGAGAACTACTTTTAACTCCTACAAAACTGAAACAGGTTCTTATTCGTCGAGTGGATGGCTAGAGAATGAGTGCACTATCTGTAACAAGTAAAATCAAGATGAAGCTAATCTACAATTAAGCATTTGTTTTATAATACCAATATTATTTTTAATTGATAATGGCCATTTGACTACACTTTTAATTACATCAGACAGCAACTGGCAACAATCTGTTAATAACAAAACTAGAAGGGATAAATAGTGTTTAGAGGTGCGTTTTATCCCTCGGATGTGATGCGTGTAAGAAATGCACTTTTGCTTCAAGACCACTTCCATTTGTAAGTATTAGACATAACATAGACCTCTTCATGAAAGAGGAGAAAGTATAGCAACATAATTCAATGTTAGGAAAATAGTGACATCCATAAGTGCTAGTTTTATCACTGGTCTGTTTCACACACTTGATTTAAGTGGAACCTTTCAAGTGGTTTGTTATGGATCAAGGCTTCATCAATGCTATCTACTGAAGATAGCAACACATACCTGATGAATTGGTTAAAAGGGGATGACCCAATTTAATTATACAAGTGTTTTATCTTGACCCAATACCCATCTGTAAAATTTCACACCATTATTGCAATCCATTTTGATATGAGAACTAAAAATGTGAATTTTTAAGCTCCATATAATAGTGTACAAAATAACATTGGTAGATGACACATTTTCGCTCATAACATCACAACCAAACATCTTTTAGCCCCATGACTTTACAAGATAAATAAGGAAAATAGTAGCTTTCTCAGACACCAAAATTTTGATCACTACTGGTAAAAAATCTTAAGGTCGTGGGGGGGGGGGCTAATAGTGATTGGGCCATGGACCATTACATTTGTTTAAGAAACCTCATATAAGTGATTGTAAGTAGAAAACGAATCTGAAGACATTTGCTCATCTCAGCAAGAACAGATTTTAACATGTCATTGTTGTTGTCACCTTGGCACTTGTTAGCATGCATTCACTAGATATCTCATTATAGTAGATTTCAAATTAAGTGAGAGTTCTTGCATATTTCGATAGGGGATATTGATATGAGGTTCAATCACCGGCCATGCGGAGACTAGGCCTTTGTTGCCATTAGGCAAAAAAAAAAAAGTTTGCCTCAGAAGAAATGTGAAAAAAAAATGCAAATGCAAAATGCGTTATTTTTGTTGTTGTTGGGTTTTTTTTAGAAAATGCTAATGCGAAATGCAGGATTTAAAAAATAAAAAATTGGCCCACTTTTTCCAATTTTTTCTAAATATTTTTGAAAAAAACCCTAAAAACACCCTACACACTCCTCCCCCCCCCACACACACACACACAAACCACAGCATTTAGGACAACCGTTCAGAGAGAACAGTGGTTCAGATGTTACAAGAACATTTTTTTAGTAAAGTTGTGTATATGGTTTTGATTCGGCATGCACTAGTTGCACTATATATTGTACAGGAGATAAAAAGTGTACTTTCTGCAACTGTAGATTTGAAAGTGCACTTTGGGCAATTTCATATACCATACCAGTAAGCAAAGTTAACAGTATAAGGTAACATAACATACACAAATAATTCCTACATCTTCCTATTTCTAAATTTGAGAAAAAAAATCCCACAAGAGAGGACAAAAGTTACAGCATTACTGCTGAAGGAGACACTTCCTCTCTGTGTCTTGTGGAGTTCACTTAACTCCCGAGGAGAGAAGCCCCTGGAATTTCCACATGCCAGGAGAAATCACTGAACATCAAATGTCAAATTTTCAAGTGTGTTTGATCATCAGTGTTGTTTCCGTTTTACATGTTTGTTCACCTCTTTCTTAACATGCACAGCATCAACTTGGCAAAAGGCAAAGTGAAGTCACTAACTGTTAAGGTGCAAAGAGAGATTTCACATATCAGGTGTCCCTAAAAAAATTGAAAGCACTTATTTTTGCACTGGTGTAAAGCTTTCTATCAAAAATATCCCCATCTGAAAAGATTAAGCTGAGGAATGTTTCTTTGGTACAAAATTGTGAAATTTCTAATTTTGTATAGGAGCAAATACGAAATTAAGCTTATGTTTTTTATTGAAAGCAAATCAAAATCACCTTTTTTCCCTCTTTTAAGACATTTCTGTAGCCAAATACAAGGTAAGAATTCTATTGAGTGTCTAATCTATATGAAATTGCTATTATGACACATTATCTGGGTGCTCTCAAAATCTCTTGTTGCACCTTTAACATACTGGAAATTCTGCCATCCCTCTATGAACTTTATATCACTCAAGTTTTGTGTTATTCCGTCTGTTCGTAACAAATGCTATCAGGAAGGTAGGGTAATGTATTCAAATTGAATGACAATCAGGAAAATGTGAACCTTTTGCCCCATTGTGTAATTTGAGAGGGTGTGTACCCCTTGCATATAGGCCTGGAAATGGGTAAGAAAAGGATAAGGTCAGGAAGGTATTAAAATTTAACAACACCTCACGGTTACTAATAATATCAAACATTTTACAAGACAAACATAAAACACAATATAATGAATATTTTAAATAATTCTAATAACACTATGAACAGTGATTAAAATGGACAGTTAAAAATATTTATACTGTACAAACATTTTTTTTTCAATTTTATATCAAATTTATGATTTGGATCAGGATTTGGATAAGCAAATATGTATTCATACACAAAAAATACACTTTCTTTTAACATTATCATAACATACAAACTACTCTTAAAAGGATATAAAGGCATGAAAAAAATATTCAATGAATAATGAAATGGACCCTTATTGAATGAAATCACTTCTGCAAATTTGGACCCTAAAATGAGGCTTAAGGGGCAATGTTCTGAACAATTTTTTGAACTGCAGGTCAAAACATAATATTTTAATTTTTGTGACAAATAATGATATAAAAAATATGAGAATTTTGGAGAAAACAAATATAGGAACAAGGTGTTTTCTTATGTTAACAAGGCGGTTCTCGAACCACATTTATTATTATTAGGTCCCCCGTAGTAAAAAGAGGAAAAGTAACACAACTTTAAGATCATAGGGAGAATTGTAAAATAAGTGGTTCTCAAGCCACTGAGGCTCCTGCCATAGCAGTTACAATGCCGTGGATGACCCCAGATGACCTTCACATGACCTTGAAATGTTTTGGTATCAAATGGTGACTATACCCCAGGTTTCATGACCATTCAATCATTTGTAGTGATTTGACCTTCGATGACCCCACATGCCCTTGAAATTATCTTCACAATTTTCAGCACTAAATATTGACCACACCCACCAAGTTTGATGACCATACAGCCATTTGCAGTGATTTGACCTTGATTTGACCTCAAATGAGCTGGAAATGACCTTATAAAATGTTGTATAAAATGTTTATTACACCCACAAGGTTTCATGATCATACAACCATGTGCAGTGATTTGACCTAGAATGACCGTGCATGACCTTGGAATGACCTTCAAAATTTTCGGCACTGAATGTTGACCACAGCCATCAAGTTTATCATCCTATAGTGCTGCAGCATCAACCAGTTTAGGAGAGTGGTACCGGGGACGGAATAATAACATTTGTCATCATAGCTAAAATTGACCGTAGGGATGTGGAGTTCATGAAAACGGGTGATGACAAAATTAAAAGTGGTGGCAATTTGCATACTACGCCATTTTCCAAAACGGAAGCCATCTTAAAGCCAAAATCACCTAAGAAGACAATTTTGGTGTAAAAAATGTTTTTTCTGGGTCAAGGAGTTCAATAAAACTATTCCCAAAACTATAAAATGTTGCATGTGCCGATATTTTCCAAGATGGCTGACATTTTATTGACACAAATCTTACGTTTCTCATTATATAGCCTATGAAGATGATTGTGGTGTCAAATTAAATATTTTCAGGGTCAAGGAGTTCAATAAAACTATTTACAAAACTGCCAGATGAATATTAAAGTAATGGAAGTTTTCATACGTCACTATTTTCCCAAATGGTCAACATATAAAACGCAAAATCCTTTATACCTCATGCTATACAGCACCTAAGATGACCATTTTGGTGTCAAAGTGGATGATTTTTAGGTCAAGGATTTCAACAGCAATATTCTCAAAAATGTCATATGAGTCGTGAGTCATGTTATTCATGGACTACTAATGTGACACCCAAAATGTGACACCTTGACTACTCTTAATGTATTCACCCAAAACATATATCTGCAATTGCATGGGAATTTTGATATTTAAGCCGGTATTACTTTAATAGAAACTATTATTTGTTTCAGATATGTCAAGAGTAAAATGGCCCCGAATTTCGAACAATTAAATGGTCATGGTCACGTACAACACCTATTGGTAGTCAATGTTTTGGGTTTTTCGTTCATAGGGGTCGTAAAGCACAGTTAGGAAGTTCTAAGGACGAGTTACTGAGAATTCGGTGTTGTCGGTTGATATTAATTATCAAGGCATCTGGGGTAATAGATTTTATCACTTTGCCACATTAAGCCTGACATTGAACCTCTTGACCCAGACAACATACATTCCGACACTAAGTCACCATAGTAGTGCTGTTACCTTTAAAATGGCGGCCATTTTCGAAAATGTTTGTTTATGCAAATTGCCATCACTTTTATTTTTGTCATCATGCATTTTCATGAACTACACAACCCAATGATCAATTTTAGCTATGACAGCAAATGTTATTATTCCGGCCCTGGTTGGTAGAAATCTAAGGCCCCTTTTCACCTGATACTGCAGCCTACTACCACAACTGACAAGGTTTATAGCAATTTAACCCAATTTTTTACTACATTTGACCCTATATTTGACCTTTGACCCATGCTACATGACCCACCTCCGAACTCATCCTTCACCTACTTGAGTGACATCTATGGTGCAAAG
The DNA here is from genome assembly GCA_023653785.1 of Ophioderma brevispina. Taxonomy (NCBI): domain Eukaryota; kingdom Metazoa; phylum Echinodermata; class Ophiuroidea; order Amphilepidida; family Ophiodermatidae; genus Ophioderma; species Ophioderma brevispina. The sequence goes on from JAMKCH010018306.1 coordinate 38,552, forward strand.
ATGGACACGCATACTTGCTTAGATCAAAGGATATTGTGTTGACAAGGTTTATAACAATTTAGCCCTATTTTTACCACATTTGACCCTATATTTGACCTAGGACCCTGTGACCCACATTGGATCCCAGCCACCGCCTACATGAAATACATCTATGTTGCGAAGATGGACACCCACATTTGCTTAGATCCAAAGATATCGTGTGGAATGCACACACGGACGCAGGCCATTTCTATAGTCCACCTTTGCCAACTAAAGTTGGCAGGGGACCAATAAATAAGTGAGGCAGTTTCCTTAGTTAATTTACTATAATAGTCACAGTCTCATATCTTAAAGGTGCATTTCGTGATACCAGCACCTTCTGTTTTATTCATAGTTCGCTAGATATCCTTGCGAAAACCTTATTTACGAAATTTGAGTTGATCCCGATCTTGCGGTTTTGTGTTATGAGCAAATACTTGTTTCCCACAGTCCCATAGGCCACTGTACTGTAATTTCTGTCCGTTTACGGACAGAAAATACAAAATTGCGAATTTCTTACAGATGCGACCGATTTGCACGTAAGATTTGGTACACATGGATTACTAAGGCTAACGGTTCGGATGATATAAAAATCTCAAATTTTTGAGGTAATCGGGGGGACGAGGTTGTGGATCACAAAATGCCCCTTTAAATGATCAAGTTGATTTCATTTTTGTAGCAGCTTCTTTTGGCTAAAAAGCTATGTGCTGTGCTTTTTGATTACCAAGGTTGACTTAAGGAGCAAGGTGGTTTCCAAGGTGACTTCCTAAAAGAGCAAGGTGATTTCCTTGGCTAATTTAATATTTGCACCTACTCCATATCTTTCCTATTCCACCCATTATTACCATAATATATTGTATGAATTACTGAGCTGTGTCCTGGTATATCAACATATGAAATGATTACAAAACATAACCTGATATCTCAATGTAGATCTTCACCACAAAAAAGGGAAAAAATGCCAGTGCACAAAAGCTACATTTCTAATACAATGCTGACGGAACCTAAACCTCCATCAGAATTTAGATGTGTATTTCAGAACTTTGCACATTGCAGAATTGAACAAAGGTCATAACCTTTTGGGGAAGTACATGCTCTATTTTTAGCTACGTGGAGTTGTGTGTGAGCAAGCTGGGAAACACGATCAAATTTTAAGGTAGATGGGAAAATTGAATCAAATTCTGGTTGATTTAACTATAGAATCAATAAGAATGATAGGAATGTTATAAAATTGATTGGACACAAGAAATAAGCTCATAGCTTCAGAGTTGTTACTATAATTTCAGTCCCAATGTTAGACATACAGCACACACACCACACACTGGGATATGCTTCAGAGCACCATTTTACTGATTAACGCTTCTAGTTTCTGTATATATACATACCAACATACCGAACTCATGATTTTATTGACCGACTGTTGATATAACATCTTCCCCAGTAACATGGCTGGTAAAACTCCGTACCGCGACAGTAGGTGGAAATTGACCCAGATGATGCTGATGTTTAAACCAGCACATTTCCCACAAGGATTGAAGCCTTTCTCAAAGAAACACAACCATAAGGCGCTGAAGAGTAGTGAGGACAAGCTTGTCTTTGATATTAGGTGGCCTCCGAAAAGCAACCATCGGAGCCTCCGAGATAGCTTCTTTGCAACGTTAGAAGAGTGCAGGATTGGCAAATTCTTGTGGATTGCAGTGCAAGAGTTGAATGTGATGGGTCATATGAACTACATAAAGGAAACACGATTCTTTAGACTGGTACTGTTGTTGAGGTTGAAGAGCTTGATCTCTAGGACTGCTTATAGCTTCTTGGTTTCTTTTCAATAACTTTGGTTAGGATACCCTCTTGCCATTAAGACGATCTTTAAGCTGAAAATCCCTTTGGGGTCCAAGTGTCATCAGAGGAGCAGATAGTCTTAATATAAATGCAAACTTACGAGACTCTGTTTGGTATGTTTGGGATATGAAATGAAGACCATTGAAGGTATTGCAGATTATGTGGGTTTTTAGCGTACAAATCCGTCTCAAATAAAAACGTGCGAAGATTAACAATAATATCAAGAAATGGGAGGACTGTGTGGACTTTCTGCTGTAAACTTAATCATTGGGTTGTCTCGAAATTACAGAAAGTACAAACTCTAAAGTTTTCTTGGCATATGTCCATATCAGAAAAAACATCATCGATGTAACGAAGCCAGATGAGTGGTTTGGAGATGCAAAAACAGAAACTCCGCTTTCTAAATGAACCCATAAATAGACAGGCCCCATGAGGGCCATACGAGTACAATCGCTGTACCAAGAATCTGAGTATTAGTGGTCCCCGGCCAAACTATTTGAATCACTGTAGAAATGTGGGTGCAGATGTGGGCGAGACTAAAAGAGCCTTAAAAACGATTGCTGGATGTGGAACATTGTCGGTGACACCAAACATCAAGAGAATAAACCTTTGCCGCCATTTTAATCAAGCCAACCACACTGCTGAAGATTTCACCCATTTAGCCATGATCGACCAAGGCAGCAAAAAATTCTTTTACCCAGAGGCAGGCTCTTGAGGCTAGTGATGAAAAGTGAACTTTGCTCCTAGGGGAGGAATAAATCTTAAGGGTGTCATTAGTAGGCTACTGATCTCATTTCTCCCATTATTTTAGCTTTATTTATATACTTGTTTTCAGAAATTGGACCATCTTGGCTTGCTTGGTACACTGCTGTATGGCCTGGGAGTTAACGCGTGGAGACGTTAATACCACCTGGACGTCCCACCTAGGTGGGCCATGCAGGTAGGAGTTGTTGAGTTTTTTCAACAGTGGTCCGTCCATTCCTTTTTTCAGGGTTTTAGGATTTTTGGATATTTTCAATCTTTTCATTGGGTTTGGATTATTCTGTTATATTTTTGATACAGACCTGGCCGACCATACTTGTCTGGCTTCTAGCTATTTGGCTGTCTAGACCTCTTATTCATACCCTATTGATTTCAGATTTCCTAATCTGAATTTCCTCTTTTTGTTATTGGTTTATCCTCCTCGTATTATCAGATTTTTTGGACTTTCTTCTCCCCCTCTTTGTACGCATCTCCAAAGTCAGGGACGATTTAGGTGGGGCAACAGATTATCCTTAATCGGACCAATATTAAAGAATGGCTGACTACAAGGGTCGATATGTCAATCATGTGAAGTTTTAATGGGAGGACCTATTTGTGAGCTGTCAATCAACAAGTTGATCTAGCGGGTCCGAGCTCACCCTAACAAAAAGTGGGAGTTTCAAGTTTCCAAAACAGGGTCTGTTTCCAAGTTGTTCAATTACTTCAAAAATATTTGAATAATTTATTACCGGTACGATTTAAAATGAAAGATTTGGGGCTGTCTTGGTGGTCCTTAGAAGAACCGGGTCTGTAGTGTATACAGCTCACATGCGCAGGGGTGCCGGTGTGCAGTAGGCCAATCCAGTAAGGTAGTCTACCGAGTCACGCTCGGGGAAGTCACGCATGATGGAATGCATACGTCTTGATAATGCATCGTAGCCGGATCTTGCGCGGAAACACTGGGCCTAGAAGGGCCACCCATTTTCAGCAGTCTCTGATGCTCTTCGTGAAAGTTAGGATTAACTTAATATGCCAAAAATTGTCGTACACATAGCCGATGTCACGAGGAAGATGATCTTCTGAAGCTCATGTTCGTTGCGTAAAACTCTCAGAATGAACTAATCAACTAAATATCAATTGCAGAAGTATATTTTGGCCGACAACATCAAGGCTACTTTAATTGTCTATTTATTATTGTGTCTTTGTGTTCCCGCTATGAAACGCGACTCGTAATTCCATTTTCAAGGAACGGAAAATGATTGCACATACGATCAGCGATTTGAGGGGGGGGGGGCCTTTGTCGTTCAAAGATAATAGGTGTTAAGTGGTTCGTCCCTCCTACCAAAATTCGTCCATCCGTAGGATGTCCCTGTGCTATGCGCTTGTTCTCATTAGTTCTTGCCTGTGCGGGTACAGCTTGTTTAATGTAGACACCTTTGGTCTTTTTTACCCTGAATGAAGGAAGGTTTTATTTTCCGAAAACATTGTTTTTTTTTTATTTGTATAGTTGTGTGTTGAGTGTCTGTGTTCCCCTAGGGTGTTGCAATTCTCATTTAAAGTAGTTTTTAATTTTTGCCATTGTTGTTGAAGTGGCAGTTGTATCCTTTGGATCCACCTTAGTAGTGTCCAAATGATCGCATCGGTAGTTCCGAACGAGCCGATAATAAGCGTTCGACTCTGAATCGGCCATCGGAGGAAATGTCCCTTCATTACCGATCTGATGAAACCGATCACTCCTTATTATGACAAAGGTTCACAACCCTTTCAAACTCACCTACTTTACGTACTAGGCTAGCAATCCACTTTTCCCGCGACCCTTACATTTTCGACACAATCGTGTGCTCCAATATGGTCAAAATCAAGTAAAAATTCATGTTTTCAACACACATGTATTTGACATAATTGGCGTGTTTAATTTCTTGTTACAGCGTGGGAAAAGTTACATCATAGCCAGTCCACTCACCTCTTTAGGCATATAGTCTGGGGCATAGAGAGTGGTTAGGTGATATGGGTGGTTTCCCCAGGGTTATTCACACTCTCAGTGACCCAGTCCCAACATATTCACTCACATACGTCTTGTGACCAATCAGAGCAAAATCAAGTCACTTCTTTCTTCCATAGCCAAGCCTCCCGTTGTGGGCAGGGCATAGTCAGAGAAGTCATGCACACATTATATGGCCAACACATGCTAGAAGCTTTAATATAGCTGTGACCTGCAGTTGTATGTTGAATGTTGCAATAACATGAGGGACTTGGGCTATTTTTACTTTTTTTAAAAAAAAAGGAGTTGTTGGAAGGAAATAAGGCCACTTAAATTGTACAGTGTCTATTAGACTTGGGAATATGCAGTAATATAGACTTTCGAGTACTGGGAATACTTAACAAATAAAGGTAAATTAAGACTTATCTGGCTAATATGAAACAACAATGTGTTCTCAGATTGTATGGTCTATCCCTCGAAATGTGTCAAGAATTAGCGGCGGTATTTCAACTTTGGGTTTCGATACTAATCCAATTCCAATTTACCTGCACTTTTTTCACATTAATAAACAAGGGAAATCGATGGTGGATAACAAGGTGAGTTAAACGTATACACTATTACACAACACACGGGTAGATTTATTGATGGCGGTTTGTTATTTCTAGGGCTTCCAGCTTCTAGTGGACTTGAATAAGCAATTTTTTTTTAAAATCGGGAATCGGGGAAGGGATCGGATCGGCAGATTAAAAGGGAAATCACATCGGAAATTGGCACATTCAGAATATTGGGGGTGACGTGGGACACTTACACCTTGGTTGCCTGCTGTCAGTTGGGTCTGGTTTTTTAGTCTTTTGCCTAGTTTCATGTAGTTTTAGCAAAATACATTTCTGTCTACATATCATACATCCCGGCCTATGTCAAAAACTTGTTTGTGTTATTATAGTACAACCATTGTGGTATGTGCAGGGAATATAAGCTCAATGATGAGGAAAAGACCATTGATAGTGGAGGAGGTAGGGATCGACCCTTCCATTTGGTTTTGGTTTGTTTTATAGGTCCAGGCACAGCTTTCCTCTATAACTCCCTCTCTAACTCTAAACTGACACAAAACTGATCACAATTCCCTGTTATCACTATTTTGTATTCAATTAGTTTACAACAATCCCCAGAACCAATCATCTTGCAAGGATAATCTAAGGACTTCATGCATATGTCCCACATTTAACCAATCGATGTCGGGTTTGAATAGCTGACGGTGTTAATGGAAAACAAGGCGGGTTCTCGAACCACAAAGGTCCCCCCCAGTGCGGTAGCTAAGAACAAGAAGAAACATCATTTATAAGATCCAATGGAAGATTGGATGGAAAATAGTGGTTCCCTTGACGTGGACATGACCTCACAAAAATTTTTGGCCCTGAACTGTTGACCCACCACCACCAAGTTCACCCTCTACCACATGATTAGTGATTGGAAATTGAATGCCCCTGCATTGACCTTGAAAGGACCTCCAAAATTTTAGGCACTGAACTGTTGACCACACCACCCACCACGTTTCATCATCATACCACATGATTAGTGATTTGACTTGAATGACCCTGCATGACCTTCAAATATTTCAAAAATGACCTTCAAAAACTTTTGGTAGTAAATGTTTGACACATTCACTGGTTTCTATCCTACCATATGAGTAGGAAGTTGACCTGAATGACCCCACCACATGAAACTGAAAGGCCTCTTAATGTTCGACTGTTGAGCACACCCACCAGGATCATCCTACCACATATTTCGTGATTTGACTGGGATGACACTCATGACCTTGAAATGACCTTCATTAATTTTTGCGCACTGAATGTTGACCACACCCACCAATTTCATCATCCTACCACAGGTTTTAGTGATTTGACCTTGAAGACCCCGCATGACTCTTTGAAAAAAAAAAAAACAAAAAAAACAAAAAATGACCTTTAAAAATTTTGGCACGGCGTGTTGACCACACCCACCAAATTTCATCATCCTATAGGTTATAGCAATTTACCTCCATGGTTTCTTATTTTTGACGCAATGCCACATGACCCATCTCCGAAACTCATCCGCCGCCTACACTTGAGTGAAATATATGTTAGGAAGATGGACACCCATAACTTGCTCCAATCAATTAGATGTCGTGTTGACAATGTTTATTACAGCTATTGGCATAATTATGTCCTTCCGGGTTGATACAGGGGTATTTTCTCTAAAATTAGGTGTCTGATGATAGTGACCTTGAAGTTGGGAGTTATAATCATAGTGCATGGGTGGACACCGTGTTACATTTTCATCCCACTTTTTTATGAACGGGTCCTTTATTACAGATACCCCACCCATAACAATACGTAACTTGGATTCATAGTTTTATCAGGCTTGTTGATAGGGCATCGGACTACCATCTCGAATGCATTCCATCAATAATCACTGACACAGCCTACGAAAAAATGGAACTGTTTCGTTTGAAAAAAAATGCTTGAAAATGTCCTCTGCAAAGCAGAAAAAGACATTCGCTACTAAAGGTATAGCGGCTTTGGGTTTTTAGAAGCAAGAAACGACTGAACTCGATGAGGAAGTTGCACGTAAATTATCATTACCGCAAAAGGACGGTCCAATTTGCCCACAGAACAAAATTCTCATAGAGTTTGTATGGCAATGCCGCAAGAGCACGCTTCTCGTCATTTTCAGTTTTTGTTGCGCATTGAGGGTGATATTCAAACACAAAGTGTTTCAGACAAAAGGTCAAGAGGATGTAACTTACGTTTACCGGCATTGGTTAAAACAGAATTATGGAAATTATTAGCGATTGATGTTTATTGTAATTGGCTAATGCACTCTTCGGCGGCTTCAAAGAACATGCAAGTTTTATGAATGAAAACGTGGGACGATTAGAAAATTGGCTGCATGGTTACCGAATTGGAGAGCATTTATTTGAAAAATCCATAATTAATGTGATGATACTGAGATCCCATTCATCACCTTGCTTGGGCTCAAGTTAGATTCAAAATCGCACTATGATTTATTCTACACCATCGCAAGCTTCAGGATAGATGTCTGCGATGCTATTTTGAGTGTTGAGAGGATGAGAGAATCTTGGTTGTAATTTTACATCTTTATGGTCCATTAGCGGATGGTGCCTTTGTTGTCGATAATGCGATTTTGAGTTTCAACATGTCGGTCGGACTCCGGGGTCGGACTGCAATCTACGCAACAATATGGGCGGCGAGGGGGCCGCGGGGGGGGTACCAATGTATTTCCATTGAAAATATGTTGGACGATCGATCTCTCATACCAACACGGATTATTCATTTTTTGTGTCATCTGTAAGAGGGTACATAGGGATTGTTTTGATGTGTCTGTGTATTGTTTGGTTGGTGTCTGTGGTCAAACATAATTGCCCTCTTTTTCCACATACATGCACACCGTTTTTATGCCACTTACGGTAATATTGTGACCTTAAAATGTAATTATAAAATTGCTGGTGTACATATGAAGATCGATTATGATTATTTAGATACAATGCCCCTTGGATAGTGTCCCAGATGTTGGTGAATCAATATGACTGTGACCTTAAAATGGAGAGAAAAACTATAAAATTACTTGGTGAATCCACATAATGTCGATCTATTTTCATGGCACGTAGATACAATGGCTACTGGAGTAGTGTTCCCACATGTTGGATGACCTCATGTGATCTTTGTGGCCTTGTGTGACTTTAAAATGGTACGAATGATAAATTGCTTGGTTAACTTGTGACGAGTAAAGTTAGTCAAGTACTGAAACTACTCACTACAGATGTAGCACATATGTTTAAGTTCAAAGTTACTTTGAGTTAAGTGTTATTTAGATCTACATAAGTCAACGTGGGTGGGTGAGTGTGTCTGTCATGATTATTAACCATTACAGCTATTATGATCCTGCATTATCGATCCTAAAGAATGTATAATAAACTCAAACAGCACGCCTAAATTTGAGGTGTGTGATTTTTAGCACACCAACAGCACACCTAAAGGTTGAGGTGTGCGATTTTAGCACACCTGCGATTTTCAAAAGACAGGCCTGTTTGTATCTGAGGGAAAAAATTACCTATGCTACTCAGTCACCTCAAGATTACAAAGTTCTTAGTGAAGTGAATGAAAAGTGGCATGTTTAAGTTTGGTTTGACTGTGTGAGCACTTGGAACTATGCTAAAATGGAAACATTGCAATGACGTTCTGACCCCAAAACCTGTGCGAAGCATTCCGGCCGTGTGAATGTGAAACTTATCAATGTGCACTGGTCTCAAAAGACATTGCACATTATTATCAGGTATCACTATGTGAATCTGGAATTTCTGTATGATCAGATTTTTTTAAACATAAAATGTAAAAAACAAAGGTTCGAGAAAAATTGAGTTAAAAAAAAATTGAGTTATCATTTGGGGTTGTCAGTAAAATCCTTAACTAGTTTAGAATTATGTTTGTCGTTTACAAAAATAAGGTTCTGTTATTTTAAATATTTGTTGTTTCAGGTTTAATATTTGTTGTAGATTCTTACTTTGAAGTGGCAAATTGTTATAATCACAGCCTGTTCTGTAGCAATAGACCTCTAAATACATGGCTGAGGGATTGATCCAATCAATTGAGGAGAAATTCCTCTCTTGCCAAATCTGCTGCTGTAGCACCTTAGAGGACCCAGTTGGTCTCCCCTGTCTTCATGGAGTTTTGCTTTGAATGTCTGGACACCTGGTATCAAGCTAGATTACAGACAAGGACACAAGTGATCTGCCAGCCTGTTAAGAAACCTGCACCTATCCCAAAGAAGGCTCAGGGGATTGCCTGGACATTGTCTGGTTGCGAATCTCAAGCAAAAAATGTCCAATGGAGAAAAAGGGTAGATGATATAAAGGGGAAGTATGTGAATTCAGCTTTGACCCATCAACTTTTATACATATATTGTAATCCTTACCTAAGTTGATTGTATCGAAGTACACATCCAGATTCTTACTCACAGGTAACCCAGAGCTTAGGCACTCCATTGGGTGTACCCTTAGCTATGACTCCAAGGGTACCCCTTGAGCATTATTGATGCAGTACCTACCCTACAACTAAGTCACTTGTGGAAGTACACAAGTCACTAGGCACAACAGCAATGTTTACTTAGTAAGTAAAAAAATACCCCTCCTTTTAGTGTTACTCTGCAGGTTGCCTGACCTAAGTGACTGACAGGTACACAGAAGGCACCAGTAGTGGAGTACCTTGCAGCTACTCGGGAGTACTTCACAGGTGCTCCCTTACCAGCTGATAGTAGGCAGCACTTGTGACCATAGAGGCACCAAAAACATTCCTGTTGTTTACCCTTTCAGACCATTTGAAGCTTATAAACATCTACATTGGAGTTGAGCATCACCCAAAAACCCTTCATATGACATTTTTTTGGTAAAAATATAAACACTAGTGACCACAATGTTAATAAATAATCAACATCACTCAAGGTGGTCATTTGCATGGGGAGACCCACACAGTACTCCCGTATGGGTTGACTAGTGGTTAAGGTACGCATTGTCTCTTCTCGGTGGAGGATATACCCCACTTTTGTGGACGGTAATGTGGTATACCCATGAGGTCGGTACTTCAAAGGTATCCCATAAAGAAATTGGTCGTGTATGTTTAGGACCTTCCCTAGTGATGCAGCATTTCAAATGAGAAAATTTATAAGATTCAATTTGAAGACGTTTTCATGCAAAAGTTGTAAGAATGAGTAAGGACTACTAATCACTAAAAGTAATATTAATAAAAAAACTATCCCAAAGTTGCCAAACCCCCTTTTGACCAACAAATATTCTAGCAAAAATATAGGCCTCATATATTAAGATTTCTCCCAACTTGCTTTTCTTAGACAAAGAATCATCAAAAGGAAATGACTTGCCGGAAACTGTGCTACGAAGGCAGCTTTGCACTGTATGGATTGCAACAAGCTCTTTCAGCAAGTCTGATTAGCCATAATACCTTCACCAAAGACCACAGAAGTTCATTACAGTAGGAAGAGTTTCAGTCAGGTAGATTCACAGAGGAAGGCCGATCTTTGCACAAAAACACAATGAAGGTAGATTACACTGTGAAGACTGAAGAGAAACCACGTCTGTATGGACTGCAATCAGTTCTACAAGACATGCCCCATGAGCATGATAGATGTTCACCTTGAAGGAAGTGCCAAACAAACAACATCTTCCTCTGAGGCCTGTGAAGTGCACAGACAACAAGAAAAAGTTTCAAGATGCTGGTGAGGAAACCAAGTGGTGCTAGATGAACTAGAGAAACTACACCGCAAATCAAAAGATGAACTTGTAAAAATAGAACAAGAGACATACAGAGGGTAAAAACAGGCATTCAATAGACAACATAGTCAAATTGATAAGGTACAACAAGATAGAGTCAAAAGAAATTGATGGGAAAAAGAAGCACTTGAGTCAGAAATAAAGAAAATAGACGAGGCCTGTAGACAGATCACATCTAATCATTCAAAGTCCGAGTACTTGATCACACAAACAACCAAACCACAAAAAAACTACTCCTCATTGTTAAGAAACTACGTGAGTTGTCTTTGACACAACCAGTAGCAGCTGATAGGGCACTAAGTGATCTGAAATTTGAGAGTGTAGCTATGGATGTTCCCCCTATGGGCATCTGTTGCAAGAGAGCGATGGAAACTGGTAGTCAATTCACTACCTAAGGGATTAAGTAAACGTGAGGAGTTACTGTCAATAGGATGGTGATGTTGCTGTACTAGCGTTGATAAGGGGGTAAGGGTGTACACTAAGGATGGTCAGTTTGAATAGTTCATTTATGGAGACTACACTAAAATAACAGAATGCCATTTCACATGCAATAGGTATACGTATATTGTTACAGGTGGAGAGGAGTGCAAGTTCAATGTTTAATGTAAGGGCAAACACTTAATACCATCCCTAACCCTTAATACTGAATATCGAGAATCCTGTGTCAATTCAGTCACAGAAGACCAACACGAAAGCATAATAGAGCACAAACAAAAAACACAATATCCACACACTATTCTGATGGGTCCCTCATCTCAAAGTTGCTACACAGGAATCACCCATTTGATTGCAGTAACCTCACAAAGGAGACATAGCTTGCACTTATTAAATTATCCTAGGTGAGAAAAATAATGACTTACTCTGGCACTGATGTCAGGGTTATTAAACACATCAGAGGTACAAAATGGGCTCCCTGGTTTTGTATGTTGTGAGACCAAGGAGAAAATGTTTGTTGTAAATAGAGTTCGTGGTGATCCTACAGGGATATACAGGTAAATTGATGGGGGACTACCTGGGCTGTGTCACCACAGAGGTCAATACACCTACAGGTATTGCATTGTCACAAAATGGCAGCGAATTGTTTGTAGCAGAAAACAATGATAATGTGATTAAAATTTTCCATGAAATAAAATACAAATAGGGCACTCATGAAAGGTGAACTCATCCACAGTTTGCATTCATTATCTTTTAGAGCCAAACAGCTTTTTTACAAGACAAATATTTCAATGTGAAACTTTGGGTTGGTTGGTTGATTTATGTATGATTTTGAGTGGCACTTTCAATACATGGCTATGTTGTGCCAATGCAATGTATACTACATACAAGTACATAATTCAATTTGCATCAGTAGCAGGTGTTACATTGTACTTGCATCTCAACTACAAACCAGTATCATTACGGACCACACCAGGCTGAGTCAACCGGCTAAAGGCTGCCTTCTCTGCCAGTTGAATGTTAATTTTTGTTAATTTTGATTGTTCTCATCAGACTGAAAAGAAACTATCTGTTAGAGAAAATTGAGCACATGCTCACATGGACCGCTTAACAGGGTGGTCATTCATGTCATTGCATCTCACAAAGTGGTGCGCCGAAACACAGCGTAGCTGCTCCATGTACTACGGGTGCATATGCAAGTGTTTCAAGATTTACTTGCTGTAAGGAAGGGGGGGGGTTAATTTGGAATGCTATATATGGGAAAGGTTTTCTGTTTAATGCCGTGCAAGTGTCTCCAATACACATGGTAATGTTAATTTTGCCAAACTAAAGCGCACTGCACATTTTAAATATGAAATTTGTTCATGTGCTCTCAAAAAGTCCTCGCCAATGAAAGAACAGAGAAGTATTGATTATGTAGAAATAACATACCCAAAACAGATAGGGACATTAATAGGAGGTTAAAGACATTAATTTGCAGTAACTTTATCAACAATGTTGTCTATTATATACATATCATAACTTTGTACTCATTGATATTATTAAAACCACAAAGGTCATATACCTGTCAAACAGGGTGCATACAGTGGGAATCAATCCGTGTGAGTTTTCTTGTGTTAAACAGCATTTCCATTGTCTGCTGAATAAATGTCCGGAGTCGCCATTTTATTATAAAATCGTTCTGTTTACCCATAAGGGCGCTGATTTGGTCAAAATCATTTCATGTGAGGGCTATTATATAAAGCCTACAACCTTGCAAAAATATCAATCTTGAAAAATCTTGAGGGCGCACTATATTTCAAATGTGCCAATGTCTCTTTAACGGTGGGTGACCCATTCTAAGTGACACTCCTCAGCCCTAACTTTACCCCATAAAAGTAGAGATTTGAATCAGAAGAAAGTTTTTTCTCATTAGCCATCAAATTTAGGCCCAGGAATGTTTTTTTTGATTCAGAACAAAACATCCTTCAAAATGTTTTACCATAATTTTTAAAACAGATACCACCAAAGTGTTGGCCTAGTGGTTAGAGCATCTGCCTCAGTCAGGGGTCCCGCGGGTTCACACCCTGGTCTGGTCATAACTAGACTTTAAAAATGGGTACGTACACATAGACAACCTTTAAACAGTGTTTTTAAAAGTTTAAACAAGTTGTTTACGGGTGAACTGAACCCAACTTGTTCAGTTCACCCATTAAAACACTTGTTAAACTTTTCAACATGTTTTTTTGCAGTGTGATAATGCCTTTGTCATTGGTACTCGACCATTTACTCTCTAAAATGTACACACTATTTCACCTCCCCAAAAGAGTAAACACTTGTAAACCCATCCAAAATGAGTGATTTGTACTTATAAGAGCTTTCCACTTAAACAGAGTAAAAGTCACTCCAAAAAGAGTGATTTCACTCGTTTTCAAGTTGTCCTTTGTTAACTCCTTACAAGTGTATTGTCCTGCCTTTTAACTACTCAACCAGTGGATCACCTCTTGGAGAAATTTTTAATTAAAACCACTCATATTTGAGTGGTTTACAGAGTTTCACTTTTTGGGAGAGAAATTTCCCCTTGTTTACATTTAGAGAGTAATAAAGAATGTGTAGGAAATTTAACCCACGCAAAGCTACCAGAAGACTTAACCCCTACTGTAGCTGTCACCACTGCATTGGCAGATGCATGGACTAGGGTTATAGAAACAGAGGGCATCATCCTTTGTGCCATGGCTCATGATTTCACTTTACCATTATTCTCTTACCTCTGCGTGCCCATTTTTGAAAAGCTGCATTTGATTGGTCAGGTTACGGCCCATTATTCTGGCAATAATGGGTCGCAAATGCAATTTTCTCATTATACACGCGTATCCGGTAATAGAATAGAATAAGGGTTTGGCAGTTGTTATGGGCTCATAATGTATCCTCGCCTAAAAATAAATAATGGACTCGCTGGCCTCGTCCATTATTTATTTGTCCTTTCCCGACCTCGACACTTATTCGCCCTAACTCTAGCCCTCTCTATTCTAGATTATCATTGTATTTTTCTTTTTTTAATGTTCGTTGCCCCGACCTTTTATTTTTGATATGTGGTCATTCGAGCTGAGCACATTATCAAAACCTTTTGTTTTTTGATAAAGTGGTATAGCTGACACTTATCAAGTAATAAAGGTCTGGGCATCGAACTTTGAACGAAAGAAATACAAAAGTAGTCTAGAAAAACTATAGGAATCGGTGTAGAAAGACCGTCTGCCAATGCCTTAAGGGGGTAGTATTTAAATTATAGTCTCATTATGGACACCTGCCATGAGCATAACATCTGTTTTTTTAAGATCAAAACAGATGAATGAGACAACTTATCTGTCAGGGTGAATGCCACAGCGATACTGTTTATATGTGTGTAACAAGCAGTACTGTAATTAAAAAAAGAAATTCTGTAGTGTCAGTATATAATGGTATTTTTTACGGGTCAAAGGTCAATTCCAGCATGACTGATACTGTCATATTCTGGAATAAAAATGTAGAATATTAAAGGTTAGGGACACCAACAATGGCGTGCAATCTGCATATGCTAAATAATATAATTTGCATATAATACAATTAACGAGAAAACCCAAAAATTTGTCACGCTGAATGCCAACAGTATACTTATGTGAATGGTCATTGTCGCAAAGCGGACTGTATTCAATATAAACTCCGATTAGTGTCCCACGAATGACATTTTTACTGGTCACAGTGAATTCCACCAATATGAGCGCGGATTTTGCAAATATTGCTAAATATATCAATTTATTACAAAAGATGAGATGTTATATTAAAAAGACACAGTTCAAGCTCTACGACCTTACCTTTGCATTTCACAAAACGATCATTGGTGTCTTGGACTTGCTATAATTAATATTCATCATCAAAATCGTCTTCCAAATCAAAGACCGCAACAGAATTACAAAATTTGTCACAACAAACCTCTGGACGTTTCACGCCATAATAGGACCTGCTTATGCTGCAGGGTGATTACAAAATACTTAGCTCTATTCAACAAGTCGTTGATGCGTAACATTATAAAGCTGTTCCAGCTTTAATTGAGTTGCCTTATTTCAATCAGGTTTTTGAACCTTGAAACCCATTATCCCGTTTCTCAAAGCTCGACTCTTGATTTGTACCCTATTGTGAATGACCGTTCAATAAAGTCTACTTTTACAACGACCATATAAGCACACGTGGGCATTAAATTGTTTTTATTTGTAAAAGAAATAATTAAATCATAGCTAAGTATCATGAAAATGTATGAAAAACATCAAAACAATAAAAAAAATAAAAAAAATATTAGCTTTCTTTTTCTCTCGACGTTTAATGTCAATTAAAGAATAAGAGTAGACATTTCATAAATATGTGGCTTGTTCAGGCGTGGTTCGCACGTTAGTCGCTTGCAAGTCGGGGGCTCGACTTGCAATCGACTAACGGGCTTACCACGCCTGACGAAGAAACATTATTTTGATAATGTCCTGCTTCTGACCCTTTAACTAATACATAAAGGATACCTGCATCACCCTTTATTTCTTAATTAACACACGCTGTCCTTTTACACATTACTACTACATTATTATGTTTGTATGGATCCAAGTGTAGAAAATCTTGATTCCAAGTGTGGGAAAATAGGGTCCCAAACATAATATGACAAATTGGATGATTTAACGCCCAACTTTATTGGCTCGCTATGGAGTTTTAAATATGTCTCGACTTCGTCTTCCCATATTTTTGCAACTCATAGCTTGACCATAAATATGGGCTTAATCAATCCAATTTTAATACCACACTTGTTCTTCTACTATCCAAATGGGTGGACCAATTTAACTCAAATTTCAATCAGAAAATTGGACCATGATCAGGTCCACCCCATCTTTAATTAATAATATCCAACCATTATGAATTCTTAATTTTTATTTAATAAAGGTACTCCAATTTGTGGTAATTTCCTTTTTGCTAATCATTTTTGGGGAATGTATATAATGGGCAAAGCAAATTTCGAATTGAGTTTGAACCCACTGTTCATCTTTCTGGTTACCATAATAATTTACCTGAATCATTAAATTTTTATATCGAATGTGGGAATAAGGACAAGCAGCCATTTCCTAATTCACATCATCAATAAATCACAAAATCAATGTATTGGTAATCTTGTTCCTTGCATTGATGTGCTGACATAGCCAGCAAGTAGTTGGATCGAACAGTGCATCAAAACCAGCCTACTTTCATCGATTCTGAACTTTCCATGTGTGTGTGGCACTGAAAAAGCTTTTCCCTGCAAATTTTTGTAGTTTTGAAGGGGCACACCACTAAATCACCGCATTGTGTTACCTTTTTACGATAATTCTGGCAAAAAATAGCGCCTATGCTAAAGGAGCCCGGTTTTGCATGACTCGATCTGGCTTGGTTTTATGAAAAGGGATAGAAGGCCAATAAAAGAATAAAAACCAGTTGATCGTCCCTGGCTGTTCCGATTTGGACTGGCCCCCAATTTTTTAGTGTTATTTAAAAAACACTCAAAAAGGCGGCTAAAAAAGGGGAAAACTAGGGACATTTGCTTGACATGTGACAGTATGATATAAACCATTTGTTGATCTATATTGCACCTAAGTTAAATAACTTCCAACTTCACCAATCAAACTATCTTCAGATATCACGGTGGCCATCTGAGAAATGGCGGCAATCTTAAAAAAAAAATAAATAATTTTTTGTTAATATTGAAAATAACCAACTTTTTTCAAAAATCCGACGATTCACGGGTCATTTCTTTTACTTGGCCTAATGTATTCTAAATATGTTAAGAAAATATTCCAAATTGAATGTGTATGGTTACGGGTGCGGAATGATATGGGTGAATCTGTAAGGAGGCAAAAGTAAAAGCTGAAAATTCATGAATTACCAATATTATTATGAAATGAGTTGTATATATTCAATGTAATTTGTGTATTAAAGGTAACACTGTGAATAAATGCTTATTGCTCTACTAATGATCAAAGAATAAAACTGTCCATTAATAACATTTAACTCTCTCTATTACATATTTTCAACAGAAGTTTCACAGATGTGTTGGTGGTTTCTCAATCCATCATGAGGAAAACTATTTTCACCTAAATAAATAATGAAAAACACCACAATAAACAAAAAAATTCCATCAGTTACGATTCACTGACCATCCATGATTGGAACCTGGGATCTTCCAATTTCTAGTCAGTGCTCTATACCAACTGAGTGAGTTTTGGATCAGGAAAACAAGTGTGATGAATATCTTCAAGGTTTCAAGCCTATCCTTGTTAATGTTTCTTATAAAGAAGCTTAGGAGGAATTTAATGGAAATCATGTTGAAAATCATAATTAAATGAAGAATATCACCTAGATATGAAATGTCACAGGTTCAAATCCTAACATGGTGATTTTTTATTACTGGTTGTCAGTTCCCTTAGAACACAACTGAAACAAGATCGTGCCCCATTGTTCGCGCAGGCAACATTACGCCAGTTCTGTTTACTACTTGGCGACTATTTTAATGAGACTCAGAAAGCATTAAATGATTCTAAAAAAGATCTACAACTGCAAGAAATATTATTCAAGTTAATTACGAGCATACCTTAAGTATTACTCCGTTAAATGCAACAATAATGTAAGCAGATTGTTGAAATCATAAGCGAGACAATAAATAACCAGTCGCCATTTTGTTTTGTTGACATGATGATACAATCATTATGATAAAAACACCCCTAGAATGATGTTTATTGTGTCTGTTGTCCCTCAATGTTCATGATTGAACTTGGAAAAGTGAAGAAGACCCTGTGTCATTACTGTAACGAAAATAGGTAGCGAGGAAGATTAGGGAAATCCCCACGTGCGCAGAAAACTTAATCTTGATCAAGATTACCGGGTCGACCTAGTGCGGCTTAGGTGGTAGCTGGCAAGAAATCCTAATTTTTAAGTCGTCATGGTGTACACATAAAAAAAAGATATTACAAAAAATCCTAAATGTTTTATGCGTTTCAAAGTATATGTCTTGATTCAAACTGCTGAAGAATAACTTCGTGTAAGGTTTATTTTGTTTTTTAATGTCTAATAACGGACGAGCCTGGGTGTATACTATGCTGTAGTCTATTTTGATTGATTTGGCTGCGTTGCTGTAGTATTTGCGGCTGGGCCGCCATCGTCTGGCAGGGCTCACCAATACTGGTGGTATAAAACAGATCAAGATTCAACTTCCTTGCAACTTCTGGGTTTTGTTTGGTTCTCCACATCGCATTGGTACAGCGTTCGGATGACAATGCATATGGGACCACATAGCAATGAATGTGTACAATAAAATCTACGAAGCATGTACTATGCAGTGAAATTGGTTCGTTGCTATGTTGATAATTTCTGCAAAATACGTCAATGTATGGATGGGAAATCCAATGAAGACGGAAGAGCATTGTGAGTACTAGGAATTTTTTTCACAACCGGGTGATCCCGTGTGGAGATTTTAAGCCGGTACTCGGACATCGAGGGCGGGTACCCGGGATCAGTCACAACCTCTTTAATTAATATTAATCATAGCCACGGCAAAGGTCCGTAATGTGCCTGTATATGAACTTGCGTTTTGTGAAGAATGCAGGAGGCGTGCAAATACGGCCGAAAGGCATGGACATAAATGCACGCCGAATGGAGAACAAACATGCACTGTTATGTGACCATAAGCATTCAAATATCATTTATTGAATGACACGTGGCCTATAATCCTCCATCAAATTACAAGGCATCATACACTTAAGTGTTATCTTAATTCAAATTATCAATTGCTTCAAATTGCCACAATATGACTATCCAAAAGAATATTACTGAAAAAGGGAGACAGTAAAGTGGACAAGCGCAATATATAAGAAATACGCACAGTTTTGAAAAGGCCCCCAATTTTCAAAATTAAAATTTTGGCACAGTAGTGTTGCTAATTGTCTAGTAAACTAACCTGCCGATGGCAATGCTCAAAAGTGCCATTTGTCATTAAACGAAGAAATTAGAATTTGGTCTATCTGATTGTAATTTAACAGCACAGGCGGAAACACCAATTTATAGTGCCACTCACTAAAACTGACCTTAACTGACTTTCTTGATCAAACTGAACAACTAAGGATGAGCAAAACATGTACTTGGGCAATTTAATGGCTATTTCATATTAAAAAGACGTTTCAGCAGTCGTTTTTGAATTATTATCGGAAGATCTCCGATATTAATTTATAATTACAAAATTCCTTGCTTTGCGATAGACAAGTTCCAGCTTACCCTTCACAGTATGTTACTAGACAATTACCAATGCACCTGTGCAAAAATGGGGGGGGCAGCTTTAAAATGAGTGCATCAATGAAGGCAGGGAACCTATAAAACTGCGATGGATAGGGAATGGATATGCATTACGATTATGTTAGAAAATATTGTTACATTTTCACCAAATACGGGTGAAAGTATTCGTACTTAGCGTGTCCACAAGTAATTGGTATGGCTTGTGGTGGTGTCCAGGATTTTCAGCTGAGGTAAGCTGATGGGTGGCATGTGTATCCATGATACGGACGCTCCTAACATGGCCCACTTTTGAGGCTGGGGCGGCGGATTGGGAAAAATCAGGGTTTACACCCTACTCTTATAATTATTCGACACTGACTGCGATGTACATGTACAGTTGTGACTATCGGTCACTGGACGACGCGTAACGTCCCCTCTGAAAGGAAGGATGCTTTCATGATTCATTGGCCCCATTTCCAAGGGAACCATGGAGGAGACGCGGTATTCTGTATTAATCAATAGTCTATACAGATTAAATCCAGAATTGAGCACCCGAATAAATCCCAGCAGTGACCCCACGGATTCGAACCCGGATGGTTTGGTAAATTGCGCCACAGGCAAACACCCTAACCGCTGCGCCATGGCTCTCCCACAAGGTACTGTCTGAGGACCACGTATATGTACGCTGTTCAGTAGCAAGCCGTTCTCTGGCAAAAGGGAACCCAGTAGGGGTAGCAGCAGTAGCGTATCCTTCATTTTGTAAACAGGTGGTTCTCGAACCACAAGTCTCCACCTTTTTCGTGCATTAGCTCTAAGACAAAAGCAGCACACCAGTATGAGTACAGAGGGGCCCAAAAAAGTGTGCAACCAGATAAAACTCCATTTCTCAACTAGTTTGAGCCCTTCTGAATGATCTGTTAGCCCCAAGGAACATACCACCAGTTTGTGAGCATATATATATATACATTTCGGTCATAAAAATCCCAAAGAAAAAAATTCAGAAATATTGTGGTAAAAAATCCAGCGTAACTAAGAGATATTTAGGAGAAGCACCCCGGGGTTTGCATTTATAGTATCTATACTTCCCACTCTTTTCATTTGACACCACCTAAGGGGTCACATCATTTTCCTTGTGGAGATATTAATCTTGAAATTTCCCCCACATGATCAATAAGTGACAGATGCTTCGAGGTAGCACCCCCTTTTTGCATTATTGTATTCTGTATTTCCTGCTCTTTCATTTGTCACATCCCACGTGTCACACATTTTCCACTGTGGAGATATTAATTCATGAGAAGTTCGCCAACATGGCCACCAACGAAGAGATTTTTAGGAGTCACAAAAGAGCAAATTTAGACAACACAGTCATTCATGATGGAATAAAGCAATACATAATGAGATGGCTCACAATTACTCTCGTTACACAGATGAACACCCAGACACACAAATCATGCGACACTAAGGTCCCATTCCGATTGCATCGGGAGACGACTAAAAATGTACCTAATCTTTTTTAAATTGGCTGGGTATTAACAGTGGCTGCAATTTGTTTAGACTTTGATCTTTTCCAAAGGAACGATCGTCTAATGTGGATAAGTTATTATCAATGCTTTGTACCATTGCAAATTGGTGCAAAGGTCCCAAGCTTTTGAAAGTGCATACAAATTTTGAGCATAGCCGCCGATTTGTATGTATGCAACTGGAGAGCAGGTATGCTTTTTAGGTAAGAATATGAAACATGAATCAGGCATATGTCAGGGAGCATTATTAGCAACCAATTGCTCATAGAGATCACTTTAACTACTGAAATCTGTACCCATGTGTTGACGGAACTCTTGTTGCAAATATCCCCTAAATGCGTTTTACTTACCAGCAAAACTACCCATAAACAAGTTTTGGTTCATGAAAAACTGATACCACTTAGCCCTAACCTATACCCTAAACAAGTTGACCACTTCAGAAAAACGAACCCCTTTTTCTTGAAAATCAAGTCTTTTTTTTAAATTTCATTTCATATTTATTCAGTCATATCAACATTGCACATAAATCACATAAAATACCTACTATATTAAAAATTAAAATGATTAAAAAGGACAATTAAAAAAGCATGTTGATGAGACCAGGATAGCCCAAAAAGCCACATGAGCTTATTTCCATTGGGGTCCTGCCAAAAGGACAAAACAGGAAAACAAAGCAAAACAGATACCACCACTAGCATTCCAAGGAATGGCGCTCCTTCCTTATCTCGATCTTGGTTCATGGCAAGATGAGATTTGACTTCTTTTTTGAAAAGTGGGCGTAGCTGTTTGATCGACTTTACTAGTTGCCTGGAAGGGAGGTCCTGCCTTGATTGTAGTGAATTGAAAAGTTTTGCTGCCAAAAAACTGCCCGAACCCTAGGAAACCACAAAATTAAGGTGGCATACCCTGGTATTAGGATAAATGCTTCTGAGACTTTTATTAACATGAACACCCAGATTACTTGGGCGAGAGGTATTATACATTGTTAAGCTTCAACTGCATGACCCTATCTTCAAAATTTGAAGCCCTAATTATCGAGTTCGTCCTGGGCCAAAAAGTTGTTCTTATTGAACCAGACCAAGGTACAAATCTGACAATCTTATTTCATTGACCTGTAGTTTGTCTGGAGTTATTTTTAGAAGTTTTTTTAGAAGGCCTGCAAACCAGGACGAACAACAATAATCAAAATAGCACAGAATCAAGTGAACTAAAAGTTTTGCCGAGATTGTTTTTGAGCAGAATTGGGCTTGTCTGTAAGAAACCCGAAGTTGCCCGGCTCTTTAATTACAACTATTTGCAACCAGCTTTTCCCTGACAGACACTAGTCCAATGTGATCCCCAAGTATTTGACAGATTTGCAGATTTAAAGGCTTCGTTATTGCAAGTAACATTAAATTCATTTTGCTTCTTTAATTCCTGTTGATCCGGAAAAAAGGAATGGCCTCGTTTACCCAAGTGGGAAGAGACAACTTGTTGTCAATGAGCCACCTGCTGACACGACTCTAACTCCATTGCGAGGCTTTTAGCAGCAATTCTTTGGGTCTTTGCCATCAAAACAATCAATTGCCCTGATATAGCATAGAGTAACAGCTTACAGTCACGCTGATTGGCATGTCGTTGACATAGCAGAGAAATAGAAGTGGCCCCAAGACACTGACTTGAGGCACCAACGCATGTGATGACATTAGGGCTGGAGTTTGGGTTTATTTCCACAAGACAATTGCTGTCTCTCCACTTAGGTAAGACTTGAACCAATCTATCCGATTGACGAATGCCCATAGCATGAAGTTTATTGCACAAGATATTCACGATGCCGTGTCAAAGGCTTTTTGTAGGATCCAAACATCACCATACCCGTATAGTTACCCTGAGAAATCTGTGTACGCACCAGATGATCAGTAAGATGAATGAGGCAAGATCGGTAATCATAAACATGTTCACGCATGTACTGCCTAGTCTAAAGAAAAGTTTTTACTTTTTCTTTTTTTTTTGTCACGCAGGTGACAGTCCAATTGCGTGTGCACAGGGTTTGTCAATCAGCATGGTGGCAGGCGTGAGGGTTATAAGGTGTAGTATGGGCAGGCCCCATGTTCGAACAAAAATATGATGTACAATGTCAAAAAGTCCTATTGAGTAGGGTTTTCAATCACAGACACATTATATTCATGTAAGTAACTTATTGTTTTAATAAGCTTTAAATATCAGGGATTATTCTTCATGGCCGACATTGTTCTTCACCGTCAAATTACATAGATGTGCAATTGGCACATATAGGGTGTTTCCACAACTGGGCAAAGTATCGTGAATTCACTTAGGTCCGTAATAAAATTCATTTCGTGATGAGTGTTAAACAGGTACCACTCTTAATTAGGACGCAATCAAAAAAGTAGAATTTCACAATGATGACTTGATCACATTCATTTAGGGAATTCGGATTAAGTCGTAATTGTAAATGACTTTAGTGTAAATGAAAGTCGTTATCGATTTCCAAGTGTACCGAGTTTTAGTGGTATATGGCCCGCATTTTTGATTAAACTTTGAAAAAAAGATATTTTCTCAATTTTATTGAGAAGAGATTTCTCACGGGAAAGTACTTTGTTTACTATAAAAGAAGAAAGGGAATACCCCTGCTAGTGGTAGGGGGTGGGTGGTGAGGCGGGGGAGGTCTTTTTGTTTTGTTTTTTGGTTTTTTTTGTTTTGCTAAGTGCACTGTTAGATGGCACAATAGGGGAAGTGGGGAATTCCCAGGATGCTAAACTTAGAAAATTGTTTATGCTTTGAGATTCAAAAACATGTAAGATCAGGAATTCCCCCACAAAGTTATATATGGATAGTGATAGTGATGGATTCAGGTTATGTAGCATGCATGACGCTGTTGTAATGTCTATTTTAGGACTTGGGAAATTTGTGAAGTCAGTTATCATATTTGAGATTTGAGTTAGTCTCATGGTCAGCAGTTGCAATCAGATATATATATGGTATAGCTTAGTTTTATCTAACATAAATGGTAGATGTATTATTCAACAGTGCCAGGAAATTTATATTTTCAATTCCATGGAGCAGAGTGCTATAATTTATTTACTGTCATTTGAAAGCCGAATAGTGCTGGAATTCACATAGGATTTCCAAATTGGTGGAAAGATAGAAATCGTGGTGATTATCTTGAGAATGATCTTACTGTGGAATATTAATGTTCGTCGAGGGACTGATGTAACTTGTCGTCTTGACAACTGATGGACAAAGTTCACTTCAGGACACCTGAGAAGATTTCCTTGGAATATATACCTGAGGATTTAGAAGCGTGACTTTGCATGCGTATTTGTTGAGTTCTTGGCTTGTGAGGACATATTAGCGTTGAACTGCAACGCTGTCACACAGGACATAGTAAACCCTAAGTAATATTAAGCTAATTGTGTATATGTAATGTTGTTGGGTAATACAAATTCTGACCAATTACAAATCATAAAGTCTGTTAATTGTATATAAAATTTAGATCACTGGTGCCACACGGCTCATTTATTTGTGTTTGAAAGATTTCTTGACCTTTGACGAGCCTATCGAGACGTCTTAAACACGAGATGGACGCCTGAATCGAGGACTGTGTACAATCGGCTTCACCAGCAAAAACAGTAATTCATTTTCTGAATGCGAATTAAAAATCAGTGTAAGTGTGAAACAACCGACAACACAAATTAATTTATGCTAATCCAGTTGTCTTGAAAAAATTTAATTGGATATGACTTTTTGCCCAGTGTAAACCCCCTATTATTCGTCCCCTTAAACTATAGGTGGACCATCTTTAATTCAAAAAACACATCAATGAATTTAAGAAAAAGCTCACTGCAGGAAAAATTTTGCTTGCAGATACTTCATAAACTGTCTCAAAGTCCATCTTCAAATTGAATTAATATTAACAACTAAAACTATGTGTGTTTCGGTAAGGTGACCCACTCTTTCCGAACATAAACCATATGGTTATTCAGTAAGTTTCCGAATTCAAAAGTGTCATTAACTTTCTTGGACTGACCACAAAAACGGGGTGGTCCTTGGTGTATAAGATATCATGAGTTAGGATAGAGTAAAGATCTTTAGGAAGACAAGCCTGTACAATTCTTGTAAGCCTTTGATCCTCTTATAGAAGATTTCACGCCAGGCGAATTCATGGCATGTCTGTACTTTGAAAATGTCTTCTTTTTTTTTTCATCTCTGTCTCCCCTCTTTCTTCTGTATCTTTTTCTGTTTTTTATGTTTTTTCCTTTTTTTCCTCTAATAAGGTGTAGGTAATTTTGTGATTTCAGCACTTTCTTTTCTGTTTATGATTCTTTCTTTCTTTTTCTACTTGCTCTCTTTTTCTCTTTCTTCTCTTTTCTCTTTCTTTCTCTTTCTCTTTATTTCTCTCTTCTCCTTTTCTCTTTCTTCTGTCATATGTGTCAGTATAACTCCACACAGGGTATTGACAGATTAAATATAATTGCACAAACAAACCTCTATCTGGCCTGCTATTATATCACAGACTAAACCAGGGGGTCAAAGTTAATTCAGGGGGTGACAGAGTAAAAGGTGTTTTTTTCCAAAATGTACTTCTAACAGATAAACATTGCAGGTCATGGGACTCATTGCATATGAACCAGCTTGAGGCCCTTCAACAAAGGTGTGCTCCGTGATGGAGTCAAAGGTAACAAGGGGGCACCTCCAGTCTTAATGTGAAAATCTTCAAATATTAATATTCTGCTATATGCAACGTTACATGGTCATGTGACTCCACAGGGTGCAGGAGGACGGCCAAGAATCCCAAAAGTTCAGGACGCACATGGTTTTGTAACAGTAAAAGCAAAATCTCGGACGAAAAAAAAATTCGAATTTTTTATATAGTCAAGGAATATTTTCTTATTCCAAACTGTTGGAGTGAAAGAATCAACTCCACGGGAAGGGTTATTTCCGATTTTTTGTAGAATAAAGAACGAGGATGAGGTGGTGGTCTGTGGGTCATGGGAACACCATGCACCAAAACCACAGCAAAGCACCCAAATTGGTTTTTTTTTTTTTTAAGTGTTTAACATTTTACATTTCATGAATTTTTGGTGAACTGTTATAATGAATGAGGCTGGCCGCCACCTGCCTGGTGACCATGCATATGAAGCAGCTTTGAGACCCTTCACAGTTGTGCTCAGCATGAGGGCAAAGGTTATTAAGGGGGGGGGAGGGAACTTCTGGTCTCCAGGGAAAAATATCAAAAGTTCATAAAAGTGCTACTCCTCCTACAGACTAGTGCGTTCTCAATCCAAACCACAAGTGTGAGCCTGCTTGGACCACCTTTCCCTCACTCATATTTTCTAACTTTACCTCAGATGACTTTGACAATGTGCCATGACCGTGGACCTTATTTATATGTTGCATGGCCAAGTGTGATGCAATGGATTTTTCAGAATTTGCCAATTTGATGTTGTCAAGCCCATTTTAAACGTCGATCATATGACCCGTGACCTCATTATCATATGAAGGGAATGAGGCCAATCGAGGGTTTCCGCCAATTTTGTTAAACTTGACTCATATGACCTTTGGCCTTGGTATGTGACCCGGTGACCACATTATCATATGGAGGTTCCCAAGGTGCATCTATGATCCAATTCTGTAGCAAGTGGACTTTTACTTCTCAAATGAGAAACATTTCCAAAACATTTACATTTGAAAACAGGGGCCAGATGGCCAGCAGAGAGAATCGAGAGGACGGGTAGGTTGCCTAATGCAAAATCTTTGCAGGCGCACAAAAACATTGCATGGTCATGGGGCTCATATATATGAAGCAGCTTCTGACCCTTCACAACTGTTCTCGGCATGGGGATCAAAAGGTCATTAAGGGAAAATAAGAGCAGCAGGGTATAATCTGTCAGGGGTTGATTTCGTTTTGGGGGGTTTACATTTGCTAACATTTGTCGCTACAGTGTACACACTCACCAAACGACCTATTTGGATCGTAACACGCACCTGTGATTGGTCGATCTAAAAACAAGCTCAATGTGACTGTGGGTGTTGCTTTGCGGAGCATGAATGCTTCCGTACGGATGTGAGTTCCATGTGAAGAGAAAAAGAAAAAAATAAAACATTTGGATAGAGTATAGTGTCATCGCAATGACTAGTCATATAGTTTTGGTTTTTCAAAATTTTTCCCTATAAAGTTGTAAAACGCACCATAAAAGCAGTACTCAAATCCGCTATAAAATTGGTGGTAACCAGATGCTCAATGAATAGGGTTAAAGCAAAATAAAGTTTTAAGACAACAGCCTCACTGGTTGGAATAGAAAATATCCCTTGACCAAAAAATTCAGAATTTTTCCAAGATCTCGCTTCTTTACATGTCAAACAATGACGATTGGGGATTCTCAGTCCGCCTCTTCCTGGTTATTGACAAAACTGTTTTGTTTAACGAAATGTCCCTATCCCAAAGTAAATCCTGTATCAAGTCAAAATCATAAAAAAAATGAGGGTAGGTAGGTGCAAATTCGTGTTTTGCCAGGGGGGGGGT
Organism: Ophioderma brevispina; assembly: GCA_023653785.1. Classification (NCBI taxonomy): domain Eukaryota; kingdom Metazoa; phylum Echinodermata; class Ophiuroidea; order Amphilepidida; family Ophiodermatidae; genus Ophioderma; species Ophioderma brevispina. Next base: position 66,235 of record JAMKCH010018306.1, read on the forward strand.
GTTGTGTCAGGTCAATATTCAAATCTAAATTTTTTAATTAGAATATTGAATAATTAGATATAGTTCAATTGGAGTTTAAACTACCTAACTCCACATGAATGCATGCTGAGAATTTTAGTTTATGTCATTGTATTGGTATTCATCAGATCAAAGACAGAATGTTAGACACAGAGAGAAATCTTGATGGCTAAAATACCAGGATGATGCTTCTCAATCCAAAATTATTGAGAAGAAATTCTATCCAGCCACATCTGCTCTGAATCTTTAAGAGGGACCCAAGTTGGTTACCCTGTCTTCAGGGGTTTTGCTTTGAATGTCTGGACACCTGGTATAAAGCTGTACCGACAAGACACAAGTGATCTGCCCAGCCTGTAAGAAAACCTGCACCCTATCCCAAAGGTTTGAAGGCATCAGGATTTCCTGGACATTTCATGGTTGAGAATTTCTCAAGCAAGACTGTCCACATGAGGGAAAAGGTAGTGAGATAATACCACCTCTTTTGTCCATGTTTTTATGTACATATTTGGATTGTTTATCAAAATATGCATGTATGTAATAAGTAAAGTAATCAGAATTCACTGCAGAATGCCCCATTTTTGAAACCACATTGATATGGGAAAAAATGTGAACTCTTACCTGACAAGATGCAAGATGAGTAACTATGAGGAATTCAAGGTATGTCGGGGACTTCTTTGGCTGCGCTAAACCGGTCCCAGGTGCCTATTCTTTCAAAAAATAAGGAACAAAAAACTGTGAAGAAAAGGGACCGTCAAAAGGACTCTTGCTCAGCAGGCTTGTATGGTACTATGGTGAATGGCATCCATAAATGTCAAACATTTTGTATTATATAAACACTATCTTAGCCTGGAAATTAAACGACTAGTTCTCAAGGTAGACAAGGATGATCTATATAATTCTTTCCCTGGAGATGGCCAGCGCACGATCAACACTATCGTGCGCTGGCCATCTCCAGGGAAGATTAATAATATATACATCCTTGTATCCTGGAGAACTAAGTAGTTTAAATTTCAAAACAAATATATCGTAATGTTAAATATACAGTTCATGATGCTATCCGCTAGGAAAGCGAAGGACAACCTTCGAACCTTCGAACCTACACCGATAGATGCTTCTATCGCTCCTCTACCGACCCAGGCTTGATAGCTCAGTCGGTTAGAGCGTCGTGCATGTAATCGAAGGATAGCGGTTCGAATTCCGGCATCGCACATGGGGTGTTTTTTTTTTTTTTTTTCACACATAGTGCGCTGCCATTCCAGGGAAAGATAATAATATATACACTCTCTTAGCCTATTTCTGAAAAACATTCATAGTACCCCATTTTTCTTTAATTTAAGCAGTGTGAAAGAATACTAAAAATAACAAATTTCATTTCACTCCCCAGACAACAGAAGCCCAAACCAATACCTGTTGGTGTATGCAGGAAGAAGGCTGTGTTCACTGCTTGTAGACTGCAAAAAGTCCCTTGCAAACAGTGTCTTTCGCCCAAATCACAATACCTTAAGTAAAGACCACAGGTTGTCACAGTTAGAGAGTTTAGTCAGGTAACGTCACAGTAGGAAGGACGAACCAAATTTGTAAATTACACAATGTGAGAAGGTAAGGTATTATTGTGAGACTGAAGAGAAACCAGTCTGCATGGACTGTATCCATCTTACCACATGTCCGGGCACAAAAGATGTCACCTTACAGGAAGCTGAGCTGCGAAAGGAAACATGAATCATCCTGTATAGTTTGGTGAAGAAATGTATGACCCAACAAAGAAGACCTTCAAGATTGCTGCTTCAAGAGAAACCAAGGTGGGCCAGATGCGCTAAAAAATCAGTATGCACTCAAAGGCTGGACTTGTTTAAAGTACAAACAGGAGTACATAGCAAAGGTAGAGCAGGCATTTGAAGAGCAATGTAGTCAAAATTGCTACATACAAAAAGCTAGGGTCAGGGAAAATTGAAGGAAAAAAGATTGGCACTGAGTCAGCGAAATAGTAGAATGAGAAGAAGCTTGTACCCAGGTAAACACATCTTAATGCATCAAAGTCAGAGTACTTGATCACACCCCAAAAACTACCTCATGTCTAAGAAACTAAGTGAGTTGTCTTTGACACAACCAGTAGCAGCTGATAGGGCACTAGGTTATCTGAAATTTGAGAGTGTAGCTATGGATGTTCCACCTAGGGGCCATTCTGATGCAAGAGAGAGATGGAAGCTTAGAAGTCAATTCACGACAAAGGGCGTAAGTTAAGACTCGGTGGAGTGCCATTAACAGTGATGGCGATGTGGCTGTTACAAGTTTAAAAAGGGGAAAGGGTATACAATAAGGATGCGTCAGTTTAAATATTCATTTAGGATGACTACACTAAATAACAGGAAATTGCCATTTCACATGACAATAGGTACATTGTTACAGTGGAATGAGTGCACAGGTTTTCAATGTTATGATAGTAAGGGCAAACATGATAGTACATTCCTAACCTTTAAGTTGACACAATCAAAGAATTCCGTGTCAATCGGTCACAGAGACCAAACACGGGGAAGAATCTTAGTAAGCATGTGTTAAATACCATCCATAAACTATTGCTGATGGGTCCCCATCTCAAAGTTTGCTTACACATGACCACCACTTCACCTAGCAGACTCAAAAAGGGACATAGCTTGTAAATATTTTGTTAACCATAGGTTAGAGCTAATGAATTACTCTGGACTAAGGTCAGGATATTTCAACCGCCATCAGAGGTGAAAAAGTGGTTTCCTGTTATGTAGTTTGCAGACAAGGAGAAGTGTTTTTGTAAATAATGTAAGGGTGATCCTACAGGTATTACAGGTACACAGCTGATGGTGACTACCTGGGCTGTGTCACCACGGAGGTTAGTGACTAAGGTATTGCACTGTCACAAGATGGTGGGGAATTGTTGTGGCAGAATACAGTGAAAAAGAATTAAAATTTTTAAAAAAAGAAAAAACCTAAAAAATTACAAAAATATGGGCAATCTCATTCAACAGTGCTTTACCATATTTTAGAGCCAAACAGCTTTTTTACAAGACAAATATTTCAATGTGAAACCATTTTTTTTTTTGTTCATGTTTCATGATACACAGCTACACACTGCAAGTGTGAGGATTTGACACACAGAGCATGAGTTGGGGCAACCGCTCCAAAGCAGAGCTATTTTAAACTTATTTTGAGTGCTGATCACAATAGCAGAGTGATGTATTCCGTACTGTCAAAAAAAAGTTAGAATTGCAAAATCTGGCACAACCCAATCCTCGCTGGTCTTGTGGTTGGGTAGCTGACCTCATTGATTGCAGTGGTCTCGCGTTCGATCTCACTCCTGCTTCTTGAAATATAAAATCTTCATTATTTTTTAGGTTAGAGGGAGAAAATCTGACCGCTCCTTTGAGGTTAGTGAAGGAGACCTTCCCCTAGAAGCATTGTTGGTGGTTAAACTTACCATGTGCCACCTCCCACCACACACACACACACTCACACCACATGTGACAAAAGTGACTCCACATCAATTAATGGGCACATGCCTAATTTGAAGTTACTATATCAGACTTCCTTTAATGCGAGGGGCCTTATGGAAGTGTGCCTTTACTATGTACTCTCTTAAATGAAAAAAGAGTGAAAAATCACTTGAATTCGAGTTATTTAAATTAACTCTAATCGAGTGGCTTTTAGCTCTTAAAGAGCGAGAAAATGCCACCCGACACCTTCACTCGCGGTTAACAGAACTCACTCTCTTACCGAAGTGGTCAAAAGCCACTCTTCTTCGGGTGAAGCCCACTCTGAACCGGATTTTAGCTCTAAAAGAGTGAGAAA
>JAMKCH010018307.1:0-22832 GCA_023653785.1 Ophioderma brevispina
CTAGTCCCACTCTGTCAAACAACTCCACTCCGTTGACCACATACTACCCCAATGAATATGGACTTCCATCACCTTGTCAACCACCAATTCCCTCTCTTCATCAACCATCAATTGCACCACCTTGAAAATGTGAATCCCCTTCCCGCCTTCCAGTCAGCCACCAACTCTCCCACTCCATCAACCACTGACTCCCCACCCCATCAAACCATCGACTTCCCACCTGTCAACCATGGACTCAAGGAGAAGTATTATTCACTGAACCTGTCAAAATGGAGTACTTACAAAAAAATTTTTATACAACATCTCCTACATCTTTTGTCCTATGTATTTTTAATTTTGGTTTTCTCAATAAATTTGTAATTGTTTTGCCCAAATCTCAAAACACCAATATTTGGGCGCTGATACTTTTGGTAAATTTCTAAACTCATGTTGATTTATCAAACATTTCTATTTTTTAGTTTATATGTACCACATTTTTACCATTATAATTCAATTTCCAATTCACACACGCACGCACACACATGCCCACACACACTCGCCCACATGAAACAGTTAGTGAAATGTTCTATATTCAAAGAAAAAATGACGAATTTTTAGTTGCAATACAAAAAAAATATTACTTAAGATGTAACATACTCTATAATGACAAATCAATCTTGCAACATTATATCATACTACCTTGGGTAATACCATCTGACAAGGATGAGGGAATTTAAAATACTACCTGCCTAACTGGTGCATGGCCATGGAATTACTATGAACTGTTTGTTTACTACATGAATGTGCCTTCTACATATAGTATTGTTATGACTGAACATATGCTTCCTTGATAGTGTGGAAGTTTCTGACAAGGGTTGCCAATAATAATTTGCCTAAATCACAGTAAATCGGGTCAGAAAGTCGCCCAAATCGCTAAAAAGTCGCGGGCTCACCGAAGTCTAATAGAAACCTGTATTAAAAATTTGTCAGAGAAATTGCGGTAGAAAATTTGGGCGTCGCGGTAAGCCTTCCGAATTCGCCCAATTGGGAACACTGTTTCTGACCCTGCTTGCTGTAGACAAATGGGCTACATCATTAACTTGAAAATTTATGACTTTGATGGCCTTAAGTTTGCTACTCAATGGTTCCCAGCCTATCCACATTTCTTGGTACAGACCCTACTAACAATGCATGCAAAGAGGCATCACACAACATAGTGAACCAAGAGTTAGCCAAGGGGTTTTCAATAAAATTGATATTTGTCTTACAATAATATTGATAAACCGGTTAACCAGACACTGTCTATTAACTAGAATTTCGCGGTTCTCGGCTTTCGCATTCACTTTATTCAAGGAATATAAGCCATGGGCCGCCCAATGACCTTTGACCCTGCAAGTGACCCCCTTTCATCTCCATTACAACATATGAGGGATTACATGGTGCAACCCTATGACAAAAGTTTGGTTTCCATTGAATTCAATTTTCAATTTAGATCATTTTACATTTTTTACGCCCATTTTTCAACTTGACCTCAATGACCTTTGACCTTTCACATGACCTTTGACTCAATCAACATGAGGTGAGCCCCAGTGTGCACCTATGACAGAAGTTTGGTTCCAATTGAAGTTAAACTTTTCAATTGAGGTCAATTTAAAAAAACTTAACAATTTTTGACACACACACACACACATTCACACAAACACACATACACATGCACAACGGATTGCTAAGTGGTCCTGCCAGCTATAGCTGGCGGCCCACAAAAAAGAGGTAGTGCTCTCCTAACAGCTCAATGTCAAATTAAGGAGCATTCAGAGGTGAATTTAAGAACATTTACTACTGCAATGTACATAAAAAATTATCTTCCAAGAGGAGTTACAAAATACTCTCCTACAATACACTTAAGAGCTACATCAGGGGAGCCATCAAATGCTTTTTAAGGAGAGCTGTAGAGGAGCAAAACTCTCACTCGCCTTAAAAGACAATGTCTGGTTAACAAGGTTTTGATTTTCACATCAACAAGATCATGTTTTAAACATATTGATCTATCACCAAGCAGTCTAATATAGATTTATGAAGTACTTCATAAGCCAACAATCAGCATCTCAAAAAAAATCACAGCTCTACAACAGGACACATCTTGCAGAAACTTGTAGAAACATTTCACAATACTACACATGGTTAGAATTTTTACAGGCATTCTGTAGCAAGTCAAATCCAAATTACAGCAGAAACATTCTCACGGGCCACTCACTATGAGCTAGTAAAATCTCAATTCCCTTGGCACAGTTCAGTAGCTATCATTCACCAATGTATTAAGAAAATACACCCCCTGGTTTTTGGGTATGATGTATGATACCCAGATCACACAAGGTCAGTTCATGTCAATGTATGCACAAATACAACCCACTGAACTGTGTCCTTGGTGGATGAGCGTATTGTAACTCATAGTGACTACAACAGGTTGTCATCAATGTGCACTTTTTCTGTGATAGGTCAAACTATTTTTTTGTGTAAAACATTTACCACACTACGAACACTGGAATGGTTTTTCACCAGTGTGAGTTTTGATGTGCGTAGAAAGTGTTGCTTTAAGTCCAAAACATTTGCCGCACTGCAGGCAAAGAAACGGTTTGTCTCTAGTGTGTACAGTTTTGTTGTGTTGATTCAAACCAAACTTTCGGGTAAAACACTTGCCACACTGAGTGCACTGAAATGGCTTTTTGAAATCAGTGTGAGTTCTTTCGTGACGTGTCAAATGGAATTTCTGTGTGAAACCTTTACCACACTGAGTGCACACAAAGGGTCTTTCACCACTGTGGCATCTTATGTGATCAGTTAAATTTGATTTCTGTTTAAACTGTTTACCACACTGAGTACACAGAAATGGTTTATCTTTTGTATGAATTTTAGCGTGTATGTTAATACCTTGTTTTTGTGCAAAACATTTACCACATTGATTGCACTGATATGGTTTTTCACCAGTGTGAAGTCCGATGTGAGTTGTCAAATTTCCTTTCTGGGCAAAACATTTACCACACTGAGTACACTTAAAAGGTTTTTCACCAGTGTGACATCTTTTGTGAGTACTCAAACTAGTCTTAGTTTTAAACCACTTATTACACTGTGGACACTCAAAAGGTCTTTCACCAGTGTGCATTCTTGTGTGCTCAGTCAGTTTAAATAACCCTGTAAAACATTTACCACAGTGAGTACACCGATGTGGGTTGTCATCAGCATGAATTACTTTGTGTGCAGTTAAATTTGATTTTGAGGCAAAACATGCACCACACTGGGTGCACTTAAATGGTCTCTCACCAGCATGTGTTCTCATATGTGAAGTGAAATTTGATTTCCAGGAAAAACATTTCTTGCACTGAGTACACTGAAAAGGTTTGTCATCAGAGTGAATTTTCAAGTGGTTATTCAATGCACCTTTATAGTGGAAACATTTGCTACAGTGAACACACTGAAATGGCTTTTTTACCAGTGTGAATTATTTTGTGACTGGTCAAACTAGACTTGTATGTAAAACCTTTACCACATTGATTGCACTCAAATTTGGATTTCTCACCAGTGTGTGTTCTCATGTGATCTGACAATGTTGCATTCTTTTTGTAACATTTTCCACACTCCTTGCATTGAAATGTTTTTCCGCCAGTATGAACCCTTATGTGATAATTCAAATTTGATTTAAACGCAAAATTCACATTACAATAAGTGCACTGATATGGTTTTTCACCAGTGTGAACTCTGATGTGAATTGTCAAAGTTACTTTCTGGGCAAAGCATTTACCACACTGAGTACACTTAAAAGGTTTTTCACCAGTGTGACATCTTTTGTGAGCACTCAAAGTAGCCTTAGTTTTAAACCACTTATTACACTGTGGACACTCAAAAGTGCAATGAAGTGTTTTTTTGCCAGTATGAATTCTTATGTGTCTATTTAAATTGCTTTTGTTTGCAAAAGATTTATTACACAGAGAGCACCGAAATTTTCTCTCACTAGTATGAATTCTGGCGGGTTCATTCAAATTTGTGGTATTTTTGTGGATACTTTTGTGGTTTCTGCCCAATGATATCCGATGTCTCCTAGTATGTCTTTTGAATTGATCAAAGCAGTGCCATCTTCTTGAGCAATATCTGCATTTGAATGTCTCTAGCAAGGTTCTGGTCATCATTTTCTTGGTATTTACCTGTAAATGGGAATATGTACAATGTAAGTTAGAAAGTGTGAGTGTTCAGCAGCTATTGGGTTAGTACACCTTCTGAACAACTACTCTAGGAACTGGAAGGCTGGTGGGGATATGAAAAGCTATGAAAAGTACTTAGGGTGTTCTCAAAGTTGTAGCTCTCACACACCTGTGTTTGCATGATAGTCATTCCTGATGACATGATGTACAGATTCCCATGATGTAGAGTACTAGGACCGATCTGTCCTTTGAGTTCTCCATAATGTACTTCACATAACATTTGCTTCACCACTATACCAATGTCTCATCTATAAGGTTACAGTTTATTCTGCAATAAGCTATAGGACACACTGACTAGTATGGAGCTGAGGTGACCAATCCAATGTATAGAGATCTGTGCCTGAAACTTGCAGCCCACAGACTACCCATTCTGGTTTTATGATTTCTAGCATGATGCACTTTCGATCTAGAGTAAGCAAGTGAAAGAACCTGTGATTGCTATTGTTATTGAGACACTGGCACATTTGAAAAATAGTGCGCCCTATAGATTTTTAAAAATTGATATTTTTGCATGGTTGTAAAGCTTGTGTATACATTAGCCCTCTCCTGAAAATTATTAAGCCCGAATCAGCGTGCCTACAGGTAAGCCGAACGATTTTATAATTACTGTCGCCGACGGCATCGTTTCAACAGACGACACGGAAATAACGTTAAAACACAAGCAAACACATGTCAGAGTTGATTCCCAAGGCATGCACCTTGTTTGACCGGTCAGTGACCCTCGTGGTTTTAATATAAATGAGTACGAGTCTATGATATTCATGTAATAGACACATTTGTTGATTAAAATTACGGCAAACTTAAAAGTTAGCCTACAAATTATCTGGTTGTCATATAGCCTCTTATTAATGTCCCCTACCTGTTTGGGTATGTTATTTTTATGTGTTAAATAAATCTTTAATCTTCCAATGGCCTTCGTGAGCAAATTGAAGAAATTTAATATTTTCCGAAAATGTGCCAGTGCCACTTTAAATTTGATTTGAAAGGACCCGAAACAGACAATAGACCGTATTCAATATGACGTCAGCCACCAGACATGTTGGTGGACAAGATGCATACATTCCAGGACTACAATACATTAAGCTGTCAATCGATCCATGTTTAGCAATTGCACAGGGATCATTGACAGGTGAATGTATTGTAGTACTTGAATGCGTCTATCTTGTCCACCAACATGGCTGGCTATTGAATACGGTCTATATATAGGGTATTGGCATTTCAATTTGCACATCCATCACAGAGAGGTCGCATAATCGCTCACTATGAACTACAATATGCTTATCCACCAAGGACACAGTTCAGTGCATCATGTGTACATGCATTGACATGAACTGAGCTTTTATGTTTTGGGTACTATGTATCATACCCACACACCAGAGGGTGTATTTTCTAAATACACTGGTGAATGTAAGGTATTGAACTGTGCCTTGGGAATGAGATTTCACTAGGTCATAGTGGCTAGGCCCAATTGATCAATGAGAGGCAACTCAAACTAGAGCGGTTCACTTCATATTCAACAAGCCTTTTGCAGATTTTTTTTTGCGGACATCCATGCCGGTTAAGAGATTGGTGTAATTACAAATCAAAACTGGGGTATGTATATTAGATTCTTTTATACAATCCTTGATACCTTGTAGAACAGCAGTTAAAGTTTCACTATGTTAATGTGTTGGGATAGGTACATTTTGCATCCTGCTTTTTCCAAAAGAGATCACTTTAGCAAATTTACCCTCTGGTGGTTAATTATTGGCCCATTAATGGTTCTACACTACCTACAGCAATGAAAAAATATTTGAAATGCAAAAAAAAACTGACAACAACTCACTTTTTGTGTTATTTTTGGGAAATTTGAACAGTCCATTTGACTATGTGAAATTCAAACTGTGCCACTGTTACCATTTGTAAGTTCCATAGAAAACGTATAGATAGTGGCTTGAACCCAAAATGGGTACATTTTCACTCATAACATCCAAATTTGTGTGGTGTAGGAAAAGTGTGGATAGGTGCCTCCATTTGATGTTATGAATAAAATATCTCCCACCACACACACTCCTCACTAGGCCAAATGTGGTACACATGCTTCTACTATCTATATCGCTTGACCGATTTAACTCAAAATTTCTAAATCGATGTGTTTGGTGATATGCGTGCAAAGGAGAAGAAGAATATAATTGGGAGGGGCACAAAGAACCATAAATCCATGATGCGAATGACTATTTTTATGCTGTATATTGAAAATCTTGTTCACAAGACGATAATTTTGAATAGACAGGCGTAAGACAGATTTGTGTTAGACGTTTATGGTTCTTTGCAACCTTCCCACTAAGAAAAATTGAACCATGATTAGGGTATAAACTAATTAAACTACCAGCTACAACTTTCTTGAACCCACAGAAATCCAATTTGCATGGCACAAAGTGTTTTTAATGATCCTAATAGAAGTTTAATAACTCTGACAATGAAATTGCGACTCGAAAAAAAATGTAGCGTATTTTGATCCTACTATTTTATAATAATTAATTTTAGTGTTTCCAGATTTGTCCTGCGGGTGGCAGGAAACACCTCACACTCAACAATAATGATGTGTGAGGATTTATTGAGCAAAAGCATAATTGACCGGAATGCCCTCCTGTCATCAATCCACAGTTTTTGGTGGTGGGCTAAAGTTGGGCAACCACGCCCACAATGCAAGGCCGCATGTGCTGGGTGGCCATCATTAGCTCTCCAGGAGTTGAACCGCCTTGTAGGTAAATCTTCATTTTCATTCTACCAGGGTACCAGCTACCCTCCTCATCAGAGTTCCTGGAACCCAACAGGGATGATGGTTTAGAGGCTGACCACTTGGCCCTGGTTACCAGGATACCAGTGGAGACACTCAAGGGAACGACCATGTGCAGGTGTGGAATTTTGCACCCCAACAACAACTTTAGGGATGATTCTATGATATCAGTTTGAAGGCAGTTTCAGTTGTTGATAATATTACAATAGAAAAGAGGACACTTCTTGTAAGAAACTAGCAGGAAAAATGCTCATCCCAACTTGCAATCTACGGGAAAGAAAAATTAACAAGACAAAAATAGAACAAGCAATGACAATTGTTTTGGTTGAGATCAAATACTCTTATCAAGTATTTACAATTATAAAAACACCTCTAGAAGTCAACAGAAATGAAACCAACTAGGGCCTCTGCAGCAAGAAAAGATAAGTACCACTTATACTTGTAGACAAACATACCTTTGACTCCACATAGGGGGTATTTTAAAAGCATTAGTAATAAAATGAAATAGTAGAAAATTTCAGGAGAAACATTAAGGGTTTGACGTGTTTGTGATCTACTCGATAAAATTTTCCTGAACTCACATATATGGTATTTAAACCGGTGCTGATTAGAATCTGAAATAACAAATTGGGGTCAACGACTTTGTTTTGAGCTATAGCAAAACAAAAATGGTATGTGTCACTTTTAAACCACTCAAGTCTATGGGAAAAGTCAAAAATTTGACGTTTAGTTCGCCTACAAAATAAAAACCTCTCGATAAAATTTTGTAATTCTAAAATAGTTGAAATCCCTTTGTCGTTCTTCAAAAAAGTTTGAAATAAAAAATGAGGGTCACCGACTTAATTTTTCCAATTAAACGCCAAAACCACTGAAATTGGAAACTTTTCAATTGGGCGATGTTGGGCGGGCCAACAGAGAAAAAAAAATCGCCCGCCACATTAGGCTTGCAGCAAAGCAGGAACGCAGGCCGTACAGATGCGCGATTTTAGTAAACGAAAACAAAGCGCCAAGTTATTCGCGGGTATATGCGCATGATACCTTCGCAGATCAAAACTAAAATTCTTACATTTGTCCCTGAGGGCTCTAAACAGAATGCTGAGTTTGTTAAAGCAGCTGCGAGTAACAAATTCACACGTCAAACCCCTTGATACTGAGTACATGTTATTTAAGCTTGTCTTTAATGGGTCAAAAAGTTATCGTTGTGACAAAACATTTTCCGCATGAGACCATTAATGGTTTTTTCGCCAGTGTGCGTTTTGATGTGCTGAGTTCATGTTGAAATGGTGGTGTGGTTCACCAGGTGAATAAGGATGTGTCTGTGCAAGTAATGATTCTTTTGAAAAACATTTTTCAAAGTCAGTGCACTGAACTGAAATGGTTTTTCACCCATTTATATGAACCTTTGTGTGGTAATCAAAATACAAAAATATTTGAAAAACATTTGAAAACGATCGCACTGAAATGTTATCACTTGTGTGAACTCTTGCGTGATGTCAAATACGATTGTCTGGAAAGCTTTACCAATGAGTACAACTGAAAGTGCAGAAGAATGAATTTTTGTGAAGTGACAAATTGGCGCGTGTTGCAAAACCTTTACAAAGTGAGTGCATTATTATGTGGTTTTTCCCCAGTGTGAAAAATGTGTGTGTTCAGTCAACTATGCGTACAGTGCAAAATTCCCCACAGTGGAACAGGGGCCAATGGCTTTTTGCAAGTTGAATCTATGATTGTCTATTTTAAAATTTAAATTGCTTTTGTTGCAAAAGTTTATTACCCCAAACAGAGAGCACGAAAATTTGCTCTCACTATTTTTGTATGACTTCTGGCGGGTTCATTCAAACTTTCTGTATTTTTGTGGCTACTTTTGTGGTTTTGCCCAATTGATATCCGATTGATATTTAGAATGTCTTTTGAAATGATCAAAGCAGTGCCATCTTCTTGAGAATATCTGCAATTGAATGTCTCTAGCAAGGTTCTTGTCATCATTTTCTTGGTATTATCTGTAAATGGGAATATTACAATGAGTTGAATGTGTGGTGTCAGCAGATATTGTGTTAGTACACCTTCTGAACTACTACTCTAGGAACTGGAAGGTGGTGGGGATATGGAAAGCTATTTAGCCAAGTACTTAGGTGTTTCAAGTATTGTAGCTCTCACACACTGTGTTGCATGATAGTCATTCCAGAAGATGTACAGACTCTCATGATGTAGAGTACTAGGACCGATTATGTTCTTTGAGTCATCCATTAGTACTTCACTACATTTGATTCAGCACTATACCAATGTCTCATCTATAAAGTCACAGTTAGTATACAATAAGCTAGAGGACAAGACTAGACGGAGGCTTGAGGTGACCAATCCACGTGTATAGAGATCTGGGCCTGAAACTTGCAGCTCACAGACTACCCATTCTGGTTTACGATTTCGAGCACGATGCACTTTTTCTTAGTCAATCTGAGTAAGCAAGTGAAAAAAAAACCTGTGCTGCAGTGTGTTATTGAGACACTGCACATTTGAAAAATAGTGCGCCTCGAGAATTTAAAAATTGATATTTTGCACATGGTTGTAAAAACATCTATATACATAGCCCTTTCTCTGAAATTATTAAGCCCGAAATCGATTGCTTACGGGTAAGCCGAACGATTTTAATGTCGCCGATTGCATCAATTCAACAGATGAACAAAACGGAAATATTAAAACACAAGCAAACAAATACCACCGGAGTTGATTCCCATGGCACCCTGTTTGACCGGTCAGTGACCTTTGTGGTTTAATATAAATTGAGTACAGCTATGATATCATGTAATAGACCCATTTTTGATTAAAATTAACGGCACCTAAAAGTTTAGCCACAAAATTATCTGGTTTTCTTTAACCTCTTATTATAATGTCCCCTCCCTGTTTTTGGGTATGGGTTATTTTTATGTGTAAATAAATCTTTATTTCCAATGGCCTAACACTATCATTCGTGAGCAAATTGAAGAAATGTAATTTTTTCTGAAATGTCCAGTGCCACTTTAAAATTTGATTTTGAAAGGACCCGCAACAGACAATAACCATATTCAATTGACGTCAGCCACAGAACATTGTTGGTGGACAAGAATGCATACATTCCAGGACTACAATACATTAAGCTGTCAATCGATCCCCATGTTAGCGATTCACAGGGATCATTGACAGGTTCATTTATTTTATACTGGAATGCTTCTATCTTGTTTTTCCACCAACATGGCTGCTATTGAAAACAGTCTATATATATATAGGGTATTGGCATTTCAATTTGCACATCCCTCAACAGGTCCCATACTCCTCCCTATGAACTCACCAACCAAGGGCACAGTTCAGTGCATCATGTGTACATGCATTGATATGAAGTGAGCTTTTATGTTTTGGGGTAATAAATTTATCATAAACCCACACACAGAGGGTTGTATTTTCTAAATACACTGGTGAATGTAAGGTATTGAACTGTGCCTTGGAATGAGATTTCACTATGTCATAGTGGCTAGGGCCCAATTGATCAATGAGAGGCAACTCAAACTGAGCGTTTCACTCACTCATATTCAACAACTTTTCTTGCAGATTTTTTTTTTCGGATATCCATGCCGGTTTTAAGAGATTGGTGGATACAATCAACTAGTTTATAGTATATTTATTATGCTTTTTTTCCATCCTTGTCTAACGGAGAACTAAGTAAGTTAAAATTTCAGCTAGGTTATGTGTTTTGGGAATTCTGGATAACGTACACTTTGCATCCTCTTTCTCTTATTATCTCTTTCACAATGAGATTCACTTTAGCAATTACCTCCGGTGGTTAATTATTGGTGGCCCTTATGTTCTAGCCTAAAAGAAATGACAAATGCATTTAAATGCAAAAAAACAACTGACAACACCCGTGGCGTAGCTCGGATTTTCATATTGGGGGGGGGGGGGATTGGGGGGTCCAGTGTCGCATCCCTCAACCGACAGAAATGGGTAGGGTCCCGGGGCCCGCTTAGGCCCCTGTTGGGGTCCATGGGCGAAGCCCCGGTGGGGTTGAGGGGGCGAAGCCCCCTGAAAATTTTGGGTTTTATATGCTTTAATGTCTTTCTGAGGGCTAATTTTTGTACGAAAAAATTTTGTAAAATTTACTTGTCGCAAAACACATCACGCACTCTGTCCATTGAACTTTACTTTATTGCCGACAATCCGGCCTGCAAGTGCCATGACCTGAATTTTTTCAAGTGAACCTACAGGGCTCATCTCACCGACAAAAATCATTATTGGGTTTGGGGGGGTGCGGCCCCCTGCCCCCCTCTTGCTACGCCACTGACAACACTTTCACCTTTTGTGTATTTTTGGGAAATTTGAACAGTCCATTTGACTTTTGTGAAAATTTCAAACTTGCCACTGTTAAACCATTTGTTAAGCTCCATAGAAAACTGTATAGAATATTGATTGACCAAATAAGATACATTTTCACTCATAGAAATTCCAAACCATTTTGTTTTGGGTCTAGGAAGTGGCATCCTTTTGATTTTTTAGAATAAAATATCTCCAACACACACACACTGCTCCAAAGGCCCACTGTTGGTACACAGCTTCTACTATCTAGTATCGCTTTGAACCGATTTAACTCAAAAGTTATAATCAGAGTGTTGGTTGAAGACTGCAAGGTGAAGGAGAAATATAAACTTGGCGGGATCGGTCACAAAGAAACCAAAATTGCCTGATGCGAATGACTATTTTTATGCCTGCATATGGAAATTCTTGTCAAAGGACAGTTTAATTTTGAATAGAGAAGACGTAGAATAGCATTGATCGTGTTAGAACGTTTAAGGTCTTCGCAACCTCCCCTAAGGCAAAATTGAACATGATTAGGGTTTAAACTACCTCTAACTAACAGCTACAACGTTCTGCACCCAACAGAAATCCAATTTTGATGGCAACAAAGTTGTAATTAGACCTAATAGTTTAATAACTCCCTGCAATAAAATTCGACTCGGAAAAAAAATTAAGCGTATTGATACTAATATTTTTTATAATACACATTAAAGTATTTTTAATCCAGTTTTGTCCCTGCGGATAGTGGCCGGATACACCTCACACTTCAAACAATACTGCTGTGTGAGGATTTATTGAAGCACAAGATAATTGACCGGATATGCCCTTAATGTGTCATCAATCCACAGTTTTTGGTTTGGTGGGGATAACCTTTGGGGGACCCTACGCACACCATGCAAGGCAGCATGTGCGGGATAGCCGTCGGAGATTGGGGCCCGAATTCATACTCCAGGACCATGACCAGTCTTATTAACTCATCTCATACAGGCAGCATTCATATTTTTTTAACTTCAATTCCACAACATTGATTGTTTTATGATTCCCAATCTACCAACTCTAAAATACAAATTACCAAATCATAAATAAATTTTGTTTCCTGGAGTAGGATCGAACCCACGACCTTTAGATAACAAGACGAGCGCCCTCCCCAGTAAACACGCCACGCAATCCGAACGGCAGGATAAAGGAAGGTGTTATTTTGTAATACTTCAATATAACATTAACGGAATAAAGCGCACACATAATAAGAATAGCGCCCCTTTGAGACGCGTTGAAAATATATGCTCCATGGAGCATGATTTCGGGCCAAAACTTCCAAGGAATCTGTGTGCTGGATGGCCGCCAAAATTGGCTCTCCAGGATGTTTTGAAGCTTCCTTTGTATGGTTAAATCTTCCATTGCGATTCTGACCAGGATAACAGCTACCTCTCATGCAGATTTCCTTAGAAACTCCAATGGAGGATGCCAAACGGTTAGCACGGGGATGACCACTTGGCCCTGGGACATGTAGATTCTGGTTACCAGGATACCAGTAGCAGACACCCAGGGAAAACTTGACTATGGTCAGGTTTGAATTTTGCCACCCCCACATACAACCTGTTAGGTTAAGAGTATATATTCAGTTGAAGGCAGTTGTTGATAATATTACAATAGAAAAGTGGACCCTTTTTGTAAGAAAACTACTTGCAGAAAAATGCTCATCACAACTTGCATAAGGGAAATAAAATATGGACAAGCAAAAAAGTACAAGCAATGACATGTTTTGGTGATGGAATCAAATTGCCTTTATCAAGTATTACAATTATAAAACACCTAGAAAGTCAAACCAGAAATGCTAATACAACCAAACTAGCCTCTGCACAAAGAAAAGATAAGTACCCTCTAACTTGTAGAAATATACCTTTACTCCATATCCGGATTTTAAAAGCATTCTGTAATAAATGTAATAGGAAATTCAGGAGAAAACAACTTTAAGGAGTTTGGGTCATATATAATCTTTTGGCATCGTTCCAAGCCTCAATATCTTCCGAAATGTCTTCCGCAGCAGTAAAAGCGTCGAATGCCCGCGCTTGACAACCCAAGAGCGCTAATCCCGCGTATCAAGCGTTTTTTACGCAAAATAACTGAATAACCACGGAGCGCGGCGAGTAGGGTGGATGCATTCAGGCCTTCGCAGATGATGGCGACTTCACTATGAGTTAAAATATGCTAATCCCACCAAGGGACACAGTTCAGTGGGTTTACTTGTACATACATTGTATGAACTGACCTATAATCCTGGGTATCATACCCAAAAGTACCCAGGGAGTGTATTTTATAAAGACATTGGTGAATGACACGTACTGAACTCAAAGGGAATTGAGATTTTACTAGCTCATTAGTGCTGTGGAAAATCAGTATGTAAACCCGCGAATGGGCAGTTTTTTCCGGTCGAAATACCAGCATTCAGATTGGAGAAAAGTGAAATTTGAGGGAAGCCTGGAAAATAAACTGACGCTAGATGTAAAAACCCAAACCATATTTCTTTTACCTTTTACTTTGTTCAACAATCGTTTCTTCACCGTGTTCTCCCTGGAATCTTAAGGCGTGAGGAATTGGGGAGCCGGAAATTGCCCTACCATCTAGAGCGTTTTCCGCAAATTTGTCCCCAAACAGACTTCGTGGCGGTCCCCTTAGTCTCAGCAGTAAACATTTCCCATATTTTTCTCATTTACCCTGCGAAATATTAGGGCTAAGGATGGTTGGTTTGGAGGGCTATGACTGAAAATGTGCCCCATGGTGGTCGACCAATATTAATTTGAAACGTACTCATCAGTCTAGGGGATTACAAAAACAGTTTTAGCTCTCACTTTCAAAACGGGTTAAAATATCGGTCCGAAACTTTAGAGACGGGGTTTCGGGGTGAAGCCCAATCTACCAAGATAAAAAAAAAATTATAGACTTAAATCGGGTAATGCCGATAAGTTCAGTTCTTGAACCTTCAAATGGTATTTTATCCTTTGTGTCAATTGACAATATCTCTGATTAAGGGTGAATCAAATTGGATTGAATAAAATAAGAGGATTTAGCTTAGGAAACCGGGAAAACTAAAATTCAAAATATCTCACAAAATGAACAGTTTATTATTATTTCTTTGTTAGTAGGCCTATAGTGTTTTGGGACAATAGCAAAGGGCATACATATAATAATTAATATAATAGCGAGTCAAGCCCGTACGAGACCTGGCATTGCTGTGCTTAGCATTACCATTATTATTTTTGGTAATCCTTACTCTATAATCAGATAGAGAAAAAGCTTTTGCTTACATAATGTTCCGATTTGGGTTCGGTATTGATTAGCTTTCATTTGCTGAGAAAATTTTTGCGCTTATTTGGGGGACGGTGGCCCCTTCGAATAGTGTTACCTTTTCACCCAATATAGTTTTTTTATTGAAATATTCCTGTGAAATTTGAGAAGTCAGGCAAAGAATCCTACATTGACATGTCGGTATTTTAAGATAAAATCTATTAAAACCCTATATAATAGGTCTAAAACGGGAGTGATGCCGCCTTTCCTGAGGAACCGGGGGGATCAAGTATTAGAGACACAGGGGGTATCATCCGTGTTTCCAAGAATCCAGTCAATAAAAGGGTGTTTTTTTCGGATCAGGCACGTTGGGGTACGTACGTAAAGTGAAAAGGGTCTAAAAATTCACCCAAAAATCAAGAAAACGGG
This sequence comes from Ophioderma brevispina, assembly GCA_023653785.1. Classification (NCBI taxonomy): domain Eukaryota; kingdom Metazoa; phylum Echinodermata; class Ophiuroidea; order Amphilepidida; family Ophiodermatidae; genus Ophioderma; species Ophioderma brevispina. The sequence continues at coordinate 15,049 of JAMKCH010018307.1, forward strand.
TATATTTTCTAATGAGGACTTACGCATTTAGGGTCCATTCATTTCAGCATAAAAAATTAAAAAAGTGTTCTGGAAGTCTGTATTTGCCTTCAACCTGTGCTTTCAAATCCCTAAATTTTCCAAAATTTTCCGCGCTACGCGCCGGTGAAAGAAAGCATACACATGATGTTTAGTACAGGCTGTACAACCCTATTGCTTTGAGATTGAGAAATTGACGGACTCCTTTAGTGAGGCCTGATTATGTCCTATACCCAAAAATAGTTCGATATCACGTACCCATGAAACGGACAATGTTGTAGCAATTAACACTCATAATGTCAGTCAATTTCTAGGTTTATAATTTTCTAAAATAATTTTGGGCCAGTAATTTGGGTGCCATATTTGGCGGATTCGGGCATTTTCAGGGAAAATGCCGATTTAACGCTGCGCGCAAATGCGGCAAAATAAGTGCAGAAAATAACGTCTCTAAATGCGAATTCTCCCGGATCCTTTAGGACCCATAGGAAATGTCTTGAAAAACTAAATACTCACAAGGTTCCGTGACCCACTCCGTGCCGCTTACGAACTCTCCATGACACTTTAATTTTATGTTAGTTCAAATGAAACCTTACATGCATGCACTATTTTACTGTTTATACCGTCGATGCATTTAAAGTTAACCATTACAAAATATCAAATAGTTTTTAATCAACTTTGTATGAGAAATGCTAGTTCGGAAGCAAACATTGCCTGGCATGGGTTTCGCGCTTCTCGAGTAAGAGAGAGCGGCCCCCCTCTCCCTCCCCTTTCCCCAGTATTTTCTGAATTACACCAAGATCAGACAAGCCTCTCTGGCGTCCAAAAGAATATGGTTTTAGGTTTTAAGTATAAAGGGGTAATAATAGCACTAAATTAACTGTTAGGGTAGGGAGAAAGACAAAAATACTTGTTTAGGGTATGTAAAATTGCGCTACTGATACTTGTTTAGGGGCGAAAAGTCCAGCAAGTTACTTGTTTAGGGAGCTAAATGGCGCTGCAGATAAGTGTTTACGGGGTGAAAATTCAAGCTTCGCAAATACGTATTTAGGGTACTTTTGGTGATTGCTTGGACACGGATTGTACCAACAACTTTTGTAACTTGAGAAGTGGCCCCTGGGCTTTCATGCTCACAAACTGCAGAGATTATGGATGAACCAATAGTATGAAAACACGAAACTTAGGATGCAGAATGTAAAAGATAGAAAACGGTGTGAAAGTAGAATGAAAAAATGAAAAAGATACGCACAAAGGAAAACGAAAAAAGAACACCTAATATTTGGTATATACATGTACATAGACTAAAATAGCCACAGAGTGTTGTTGGTGATTGCGTGGGTGGTAGATACGCGTGGTCACACAACATCAGAGATAACGCGCTAAAGACGTGGTATTTTTCTGTGTTTTTGTCGGCGCTATACGCACCAAGATGTCCGCCAAAGGGGTTCATTTTTTAAGCAAAAATAAGGATTTTCGCTATGAATTTCTCAAAAGGGGACTCGGTGACCCCATGTTTTTATTTTGATTAGAAAAGCTGACATGATTGTGCGCACTTATATTAAAAAAATCACAACAAAATTATGGGCTAAATTTTAGCTATAACCACAAATGTCCTCGAAAAAATGATTATTTACCTAGGCTATGTAGTTAATTTTGGCAAAAATATGTATATTTTGTAATGGTTTACTCAAAAAGTGACATCGGGGGACCCCCATTTTTTTTCTTGAATTGTTCATTCATATGGATGAAACCGTACTTTATGCGAAGTTGAAAGGAAAAGTTGGCGGGACAGTATATATGACCAAAACCCTTATGGGGTTTGACGTGTTAATGATCTACCTCAATAAAATTTTCCTGAATTCACATATGGTATTTTACAACGCGGTGCTGATAAGAATACTGAAATAAAAAATGGGGGTCACCGACTTTGTTTTTGAGCTATAGCCAACAACAAAAAATGGGATGTTGTAACTTTTTAACCCACGCAAGTCTATGGGAAAAGTCAAAATTTGACGTTAGGATCGCCTACAAAATAAACAAAGACTCTCGATTAAAAATTTGTAATTTCTAAATATGTGAGGTCCCTTGGCGTTCTTCAAAATTTTGAAATAAAAAATGAGGCGTCACCGGCTTACTTTTTCCATTACACGCCAAAAACCACTGAAATTAGACACTTTTTTCAAATTGGGCGACTTGTTGGGTGGCAAGAAAAATCCGCGCCACATTCGGGATGCAGCAAAGCAGTAACGCAGGCGTAGAGATGCGCGATTTTAGTACACGCAAACAAGCGCACAGTTATTCGCGGTATCTGCGCATGATACCTTCGCAGCTCAAAACTAAAATTCTTCCATTTGTCCATGACTGGGCTCTAAACAGAATGCTGAAGGTGTAAAGCATCTTGCGCGTAAACAAATCACACGTCAAACCCCTTGATACTGAGTACATGTTATTTAAGCTTGTCTTTAATGTGCAATTTTGTGTGATGGGTCAAAAGTATCGTTGTGCAAAACATTTTCTGCATTGAAGACACTTAAATGTTTTTTTCGCCAGTGTGAGTTTTGATGTGCTGAGTTAATGTTGAATGTTGAAATGGTGGTTCACCAGTGTGAATAAGGCTGTGTCTAGCAAGTAATGATTTCTTTTTGAAACATTTGTCACAGTCAGTGCACTGAAATGGTTTTTCACCATTATGAACCTTTGTGTGGTAATCAAAATCCAAAATATTTGAAAAACGTTTGTAACACTGATCACACTGAAATGGTTTATCACTTGTGTGAACTCTTTTGTGATGTTTCAAATACGATTTGTCTGCAAAAGCTTTACCACATTGAGTACACTGAAAAGGTTTGTCAGAAGAATGAATTTTTTTGTGACGTGACAAATTGGCGCGTGTTGCAAAACCTTTACCACAGTGAGTGCATTTGTATGGTTTTTCCCCAGTGTGATAATGTGTGTGTTCAGTCAAATATGCTTTACATGCAAAACATTTCCCACAGTGGATACAGGCAAATGGCTTTTTACCAGTATGAATCATATTGTGTTTTGCCAAAGCTGATTTTCGTGTAAAACACATGCCGCACTGAGTACACTTAAATGGTTTATCACTGGTGTGAGTTATTGTGTGGGCAGTCAGTGATGATTTTCGTGTGAAGTATTTATCACACTGAGGACAAAAGAATGTCTTCTTATTACCACCATGCAATTTTTGGTGTTGCTTCAAAGATGAAAGCTGCCTAAAAGATGCACCACACTGATGGCATATAAATGGTTTATCACCAGTGTGAACTCTTGTGTGCTCAGTTAAAGTGTTTTTCCTTGCAATAAATTTGTTACGTGAGTTACACTTATATGGTTTTTCTTAGTATGTATTGTTGTGTTCAGTCAGATATATTTTTTTCCAAAAAGTTTATCACAATGCATCATTGAAATGGAATGTATACTAGGATGAAGTCTTTTATGATATGACAACGCTGATCTGTATTAAAAAATTTTACCACACTGAGGCATGGAAATTTGGTTTGTATTCATGATGTATCTTATATGGTCGTCAAACTTAATTTTCGTGTAATGTTTGTAAACATTTACCCACTGGGGGCACTGAATGGTTTGTTATCCAGTGTGAGTTGTTTTTGTTGGATCACAAGATGTTTTCCGTTTTTAAAAACACCAACCACATGGTTACATGAAGAGTTGAAAACAGTTGTCGGTTTTTGTGTGGAGGTTAAATTGATTTCTTGTTAAACATGTATTACGTCGAGTGAAAAGCCAAATTGTTGTCCCCGTTGTTTGTCATTAGTATGAATTCTTGTGTGTCAATCAAACTTGATTTTCCAGCAGAGCATTGACCACAAAAGCACTGAAATAATTAATCTTTCCAATATAAAATCCCAATTGATTTAATCAATGTAGGAGGGATTGCTTTTTGTTGTTCTTACCAAGCCATATCTGGTGTCTTCTAACATGTTTTTGAATTGATACAAGAGTCAGTGCCATCTTCTAGCACAGTATCGCACATGAAATCTCTAGATAACTTCTGGCCATCATTTTTCTGGCATACTGTGAATATGAAGATGTGTTAGTATATGTTGTTCGTTTAGTGTAAAACACTGTATGCATGCAAGTGTCCTGAAAATTCATTGTTGACATATGGTTACACAAAGCAATTTCATAATTCATTACTTTGACAATTTTGGAACTCTAATGAGCTCTAGATGACCCTTGACCCCACACTTGAATAACTTTTGGGGACTACCCAAGGATCGTTACATCCCAGTGCAATGAAAATGTGCGCAAGTGTGTGGAAACGGCTTGGCATATGTTTAGGATTAACAATGTTAACTACAGACAGATACACACAGACACGCTATCAAAGCAGATCATTATCTTGTACCAATCTGTAAGCCCCCCCAAACACACAAAAAAGATAACATTATTTTTGTATGCTTTATTTTAACCCTGTGCTATTCTTCAAACACCCCATTTTCCCTATTCCTCTAATTATTTTTGGTGAAGACTAAGTCCCACTGTGTATAGATCAAAAAAATTAAGGAAAATAGCTTTTCTTGTATAAGGTATTTTGATATGTACGCAAAAAATTCAGTGTGTGATGGGGACATGCCGTTCACTTTTACACACATTTAAACAAACATCAAATTATTCTGTTAACTCCACAAAAAAATATTGTTCAATTGATCAATTTATGTTCCTAAGTTATTGGACCCCTAAAACATTGGTGCTATGCTCACTCTAGTTTTTTTGTTTACAGCAAAATGGATGCGGCGCACTCATTGTCGTTCACTTATTTTGTCACATTCCACCAGTATTTAAGTGTTAGAATTTGGGGGGTTGGAAAACAAGAATGAAATATTCAACTTGTAATAGTAATTGTTACTAATATTAATATGTAAACATTAGGATCATTACGATCTGTAGGGCTAGGCAATCTTTTAATTGTCGTTCACTTTCTTTTGGGACATTAGTCCCTCCGTCACATCCAAAACAAAATTGTTCTTTCAGCTGCTAATATAAATTCATTATTTACCCAATTTTAGTTATTTTGTTAGAGCTATTTGGTGTCATTAAAACGCACAATGAGGTATGTGTCCTTTAGGCTCTCAAATTCATTTTTGTGTTTTTTGTTTGGGGCCAGACCACTAAAAATGTGTCCGTTCCCCCCAGTTTGTTCACTCCATTCAAAAAAGGAGTTTTTGGATAAAAATTGCCATCTAACTCATCAACAAATTGTTTGATTGGCTTTTCACATTGTATGGTATATTTTATAATGTCATTAATGTTGCTTGATGTATTTCATAACTATTTCCATTTTTAAATTTTTCATAAGACACTGTCTTTTAGCCTTGCTCAGTATGCATGGGCTAGAAACTTAATTTGAACAAGAGGCCAAAAAACATTAAAATTAAAAAATGTGATATGTTTTGTCAAAAATTAGTTGGACTGAAAGAACACTTCTTCAATTAAACAACTACTCATATAATGCAATTGTCCGTTCACAAAGAAAGAAATGTCACCTCCACCCCTAAAACTAGCCAATATACGCTGATTCCCATAAAAGTGTTTTGAAATATTCTACTTTTTCGGAACTCAATAAAATGTTTCAATCTTTAAGCATCCTTGGTTGAAAACACTTTTATTCGACATCAGTAAGTTGTCCCGTTCCATTGTAATATAGTGTGGTTGGTGTGTATTCCTTAGGATTTTCATCTAAAATGATTTTGGTTGCTGTTTGGGTTTCAACTAGAACCTAATTGTCCGAAAATGAGGGGGTGCGCAATTTTCGGACTGATGCCCTTCTTCAAGGGGGAAATGTTAGTCAGGGAAAAATTTAAATGCGAGTAAATTGTGTTTTAAATGTCTACTAACGGGTTCGTCTCCTCATACGGGTTACAAAAATATATATTTGCCTGGTTCCCACATTTAGTTAAGCGGTAATAGCCCGATAATGGTTCAAGCTCACCCTGGGGTAAATGCACCGATGTTGTTTAAAGTGGTGTCCATTATTCCGTGTGTCATACTGAAACAGAAAATGCCTTTTTAATTGATTTTTTGAATATCACCATTGGCGACATCCAGGGAAAGTTCTGGTGACCGCCCCATAGACCATGTAGACACCTTGCACATTTTGGTTGTATTATCCACCAAATGTCACTCACTGCAAAATAATACTTTTTTGGATCCTGTGAGACATTACAAACAACTTATCACCAGTTTCAACAAAATCTGAGCATTGGGTAACAATTTACCCCATTATGACCTTGACCCACTATGGGGCTATAGGCGCTTTAACTAAAGGTCGGAACCTCGGCAAAGATATACTTTTTCTAATCCTTATAGAGACGAACGTGTTTTGTACATTACAACCCAATTTGACTTATTTTAATCGTTCCCTGTAGTAATATTCCCCCTTGAGGAAGGGGGCAGCATCGAAATTCATCATTTTCTGACTATCTGGTCCCTATTGAAGACAAACAGCAAGAAAATCATCTTTAGCACCAAAATCCTACGGAACTGTTTCATTGACATACCACCCCCACTATATGGTCAACATCACCTTTTTACAAACATTGATATCAACTATCTCTTTATCCTGGCCAGCTGGCATTATATTGTCCCTATTACCTATACCAAAGCTTAACCATTGAATTATCAGAGCCATACATGATTATGTCAGTGTTGAAGTAAACTATTATATAGTCATTTCCCATTTTTAGTCACAAATTACACCTTGAATTTGCCATATACTTTGAAATATTCAACCGAATTTATTCCAATTTGTCTAGAGGAAGCCTGGGGCATACTTTCTGTTGGGCCCAATTCCATGTCTTATATGGCCAAGTCAAATGTCATTATTCATTGTAATTTTGAATTCATTTTTCAACACAATTACCCAAATTAAACAAGTAACTGATTTTTTTGAGAGGGGTGGAACAATTAAGCTAGCCAGAGTACTTTTATGAAAACCTGGTAGCCTTGGCATAAGAAAACGAGTATTAACAACTTTAATCTCACTTTGAAAAATTAACCCTCAGTTGACCAAAAGTGGCCCTAATTGGTGAAACGGGCCATCTACAAATGAAATTTTTAACAACTAATACCTTTTGTTTGGCTTTTGATGACTTCTCAAAGTAAGACCTATTGATTGAAAACAGTACACTCAATGCTGAACTTTGCACTAAAATACTTCTTATAATGCAAGGTTTTTAGGTATATGGTCGCTGAATATCTTCTATTGATACGACCTGGATTGGGTGGGGGGGGCAATCTAAATTATATCATCAGCAAAACTGTATGGAACGTGAAACTTGGGTGTTCTATTGTTGATGCGGGAGTCATTCAAGTCAGTTGACGCAAACCCAGGATGATCGCGAACCCGCTGATTGGGAAACCCCGAACCGTCCTAGTATTACATTAATACGCGATTAAGCCATTATGTCAACATTTTGATGGTATGTCACACACCCCTCAAGGGACAGCCCTGACGGTGACAGCCTTGAGCTGAACCATTTTTATCCCCTGGCCTGAAATGGCATGAGGGATTTTTGTATCTCCTGCCAAATGCTTTGGGCAACTTGCAGCCAAGGTTCACATGTGGTGTTCTCCAGTTTGTGTAAGAAGGTTATGTGGGCTGTTAAAGGGTAGTTCTGTAACCTGATCCCACTTTTTTTGACACACTTATTAATTCCGAAACCCTTAACGGAATAAAGTAATGTTTATTCGTGTCGGTTTCCGAATTCAGAAGTGTGTCAGAAAGT
>JAMKCH010018308.1:0-23837 GCA_023653785.1 Ophioderma brevispina
TTAACGTACATATTTGATATGCATTGTATTATTTTACTTATTTTATGTAAAATTTACACATCATTTTGTAAAAGGAAACAAAAAAGACATAAAATAATCGTAAAACCAAACTCATTTACAGAGGTGGGGTTGTAAATTCCAATTAGTTAATGCGAGTAGGTAAAAGTTAGCGAAAAGTTACATAAACTTATGTGAAGTCATGTCACGACAAGAGCGGCTCGGCCAATGAAGAATAGAGGACTTGGAGAGTGGCATAGCTAGCCTCATTGGGGACTTAGAATTAACGTATTGTTTTATCTGTATCGATGCGTTTGTGTACAATATCATCATGATTTTAGACCAGGGAATATGAGCTGTTTATAATTCTCAGGATGATGGAGTCATGACGAAAAGGAAAGCTTTATATCAGTCAAGTTTTGGAAACACACATGGTTCAGTATGTGTATACAAAAAAGTAGTGCGATTATAGTAAGCCCCATTTTGCAAGATGAAGTTTGGGCTCATTACGTACCACAGTGTTACCATGAGTATTATACAGGCATAAGCTGTTCATTTGTAATAACCGCCTCTAACCACGGGAAGGTGCCCAAATGGTCAGTCGTTATTCTGTGTTGTTTTTTGAGCTGAATATAAACGTGTTGGAATTTTGTCATATACTGAAGGGTCTGTTGGTTGACTATTTTGTTGTGATTATTTTCCTAATTTATCATTATATATTATGTAAACAGTGAAATTACAGTAATTGTGTTCACATGTGTACATTAATTTACATGTAAACATTTTACATAATTTTGTTTAATTTGACATAAGTGATAAAGCATTTTACATACTTGTTTTTTTTTTTTTTTTTTTTTTTTAAAAAATTACCCATTTGATAATATGGGTAAACATTTTACATAGTAAAATGGTGTTCAAATTGTACATATTACATGTAAGCATTTACATACTTGTGTTCAAATATTACATAATTTATATGCAAAAGATTACCTAATTGGTTCAAATCAATATTTTACATAAATAACAAGTGGAAGATTACCTAATTCTGACAAGAATAATTTTTTTATTACATAAATTATGGAGTTTTAAGTTTGACATAATGATTTGGTAAATGTTTACACAATGATAATACATATATTTTATGTGCAACTTACATTATTAATGTGTACATTTTTACATTTACAAGTTTTTCACTAATGTTACATAAAAATTATGGTGTTTGTTTTTACATGTTATGTAAAACATGCGAAATTTATTTTATCAAAGGCTGTGTATGTAATTATTTGTTGTTGGTAGGGAGTGAGAAATAGGACCATTTGCACAATACCATAATGCATCTGTATTGTGCTCATTCATACGGGAACTTGTACCCAGAGGTCATGTTTACAAAAAAATTTGTTGTTCGTTCGCGACGCCGAATAAAAAGTACAATAAAAAAGTACGTTTTCATGTGAAGTTAATCTTACCAATATGTAGAAGAATATCAAAAGAACAAAAAAAAAAAACAATTGAGGCACTGGTGTTGAATGCACAAACAAAAAAGTGCGTGGCCTACTTGTCACCTGCCGGACGATACAACAACTATAGTGCAATGTCACGGATAAGGTAAGTTTTCTAGTATTTTCGTTACAAATTCCGGATAGGGATAGAAAGGGGCACAATACGAGATACATTAGGGGATCGTGCAACAAATGGTCTATTGACATTTAAAAAGTGAAAGTCACCCAGTCAAACTTGACATCATGCGGCATTATATAACGGTAGTCGTCCCCACGATTACATGTGGTTATGCTATCATGCTAATAAGGCAAGCGGGCTAGTACTAAAAACACGATGTTTGAAATAAGCTTGGGGACAGATATAATATACTTGCATGACGAACCGTGCTATACGTACTGAGCAACAGTATGTACCAGAGTCACTGATGCACTTTACCGGCAGTTAGCTATGGCGAAGTTGCAATTCAAGTGGGCACAAAGAATGTGCACGTAGTACAGTCTTGTGATTTAGTCAATTACGCTATGGGAAATTCTATGACTGAGAACGTTATAATTTATCAAGTATTGAAGTAAAATCTTTTTTTCAAATGAATAAATTGTAGTTAAATAGCACTGATGGAAGGTATCTGAGATTTCTTCTCCGCTGTGCAACAAGCTTCTCAAAGGGCAGAATTCTGGTAACATGTCGGCATATCTTGGCATTTTTACCCGTTAAATACATTTCATCTGATTTGGTTCAACTGAATGTGTGTCTAATACCATACAAATATATTGAGAATGAAATCAGAATCCACACCTGATCATTTGATTTTTGTTTTCCAAAGTCACTTCCATTAAAGAAGTCTATGCCCATCTAGGCATGGCTCATTCAAAGGACAATGATGAGGGAGTCTAGATGATCACTACAGTACAAATCTGCGGTAATTTTTAAGGCATCCTGAAAGTTAATCAAATTAAATTATTAGACACAATTTTTGAAACCTGAAAATTTTCTTTTTGGACCCCTAAGATTTGGATTTTGACAGGGCTTAAGGGGTCCAACAATTGAACCGGGACCCTTGAGATTTTTTGAAGGCCAGGGCTAACCTGCTCGTCATTTCTATAAAATTAAACTTGGCATGGACTATTGTCCTACTCAGCCATACTTCGTAATAAATTTAAGTGGTTATTGGTTGAAACTCTATCATGTGATTAACATAGTTAATATGCGGCGAGAAATCGGAAGCCACCCGTAAATGAGTACCCTAAGCCAAGCCCACCCGTAAATAGTTCATTTTTCAGAAGTACTATTTATGGCTCGGAGGTACTATATATGGCGCCTTAATTAGTGGTAACCCACGCGATAGCAGAGTGCGGCCCGCATTGGGTGTATGGATTTGATTTTGACTACCACATTCAGTACAGAGATACATCGTTTGACGTGAAATTTATTGATGAAAAGCAAAATTGTTAAATGGAAATTTATTAATGAAGTATATAAAACAAATATTACTGATCTATTCGAGTCTCGGGCTTAAAACTATGGTCCCTCGGTGGACTAATTAGTGCTATATTTGCTTTGGGAATGAGCCCCTCAGGATAATAGCAGAAGGTAGTCAACTCGGGACCCTAGTTTAACCAGAGGACTTATAGCCAGTTAATATTTGTATATAAAATTAACCCTAAACACGTCCAAACCGGCAATAACTAGCAATCAAGTTACTCATGTTGCTGATTATTTATGTTGGCCCACAGGAGATAACAAGTTTTAACACTACACTACTGCTAATTGCTGACCGTGTTCATCAGGACACCCATTGCCATTTAAAGGGGAAGGAGGAGATTTTTTGAGGATAACTACTGAGAACATTTCGAAGGTTTTTGGTTCAAAACAGAAAAAAAAGAAAAACCCAAACATGTTTGAACTACTGCTATCGCCAAGAAATCCTATTTTAGACGTTGCCATTGGTTTAACACGTAAAAAGTGAGATCTTGACGAAAAATCTGAATTTTTTATTGTTGCAGGGTGGTTGGATACGGCAAAACAAACATTTTTTTGCCAAAGCTGTCATAGTATTCGGCTAGGAGAGACGAATAAAACGACTTAAAACCAGGGGGCCGGAAAGATCTGCTGGATTTTGAGCATTTGGGGATTGTCAGAAGCGGTAATTTAGGAATTCTTGCGTGCATTTTCATGGCCAAATATGACAGACATGTTACCTGAGCGCTCATTCTCAGGTTCTAGCTGCCATCATATGAAACATTCAATAGCCATTTGCACGATCCGAATGCATCTCATTCGGTGCCCATTTCCATCAGGGAACTTTTACCCGCTAAGTCGGTAAAAAACATAAAGTTAGGGTGTAACGAAAATACAGAAACAAAAAACTTACCCTATCGTGGACGTGGACTATAATTTGGAATAGGTCCGTTCAAGGTGACAAGTAGGGCACAGTACGATCGAAAAACACTTTTTGTTGTGAATGTCAACACCAGTGCCTCGATTGTTTTTTGTTTCCATAGATATTCTTTCCATTTTTGTAAGATTAAATTCAGTGAAAAAGTACTGTAGGGGAAGGGGAGGAAAGGGCCGAGAGACACGCACGTTAGCACGAACAACAAATTTTTTTTGTCAAACAGGACCTCTGGTACAAGTTCCGGATGGAAATGGGCACCTGAAGAGATGCATTTCGGGGATGTGCAAAATGGTCTATTAACCCGACCAACACAAAGCACACTTTCCCAATGAGGACCACTGAGTCTCACAAACCATACAGCGAAGGACTATCTTATATCACATAAAAATCACTGAATCTCACAAAATCACACCATTTCATTCTTGACAAGGAAATCACGAATCTCACAATAGCTCACGGTATAGAAGTAACTTATATTTAAATAACTGAAATCTCACAAATCAAACTGGTGTCCATGAATTTAAACCACTGATCTGCACAAAATCTCCACAAATAGCTAGTACAGAGGTGTTTAATCACTGAAGTCTCAAGTATCAACAATATGTACCCTGGTGTGGTTTGTGAGATTTTGTGGGCTTAATTAGGAGTTAGAATTCATGTTTCAGGGGTCCAGCTATCAACATATTTAATCACTCAAACCTTTTGTACTTGAGATGTGTTTACAAAAATCCGATATTCCTTTTACAAAACAGCCTTACAAAAACAGTAAAAGCAGGCAACCTAAAAGTATGCCAGATTGCTGCGGGCGTGTAAAGTGGCCTTGTTGGGTGTAACACTGCCAAACCAACTTCTCCAGGAGCCCAATTCACTGATGTAGTGCACATTATAAAAAGACTGTTGCCAGGTCAACTGGCTCAAGCTTACTTTGGTAGGAGCCATGATAACAAAAAAACAACTATGGGCATATCATAATTCGGGAACAGATGCATGAGGCAAAGGCTGGAACAGTAAACTATGGAATAATAACATGCACTACATCGCGAATATACTATTGCCAGTGTCAGTCGGTCACAAGTTTTGGTGATCCATCCTGTAACTCCAATTGCACAATGTAGTGTGTGCATTTAGAGTCTCCCCACATTATTCGTGGCCCTCTGATCAATTTTTTGGAATGGTGTTGTTCGAGAAACTCTAAATTCAATTGCACACTTAATGTATTGGGTGCATTTGGAGTTTGAGTTTTGAGTCAATATACCTTTGTTTACATTGCCTGGTTAAATTCGACAAAGGGTAGACCAAAAGAAATTAAGGTGAAAAAGGTCCGTTCATACTTCCATGCACTGCTTGCTGTGCAATATAAATTTACTGCAATGTTCCGTCACTTCCGCTGCATTGCGTTGAATCTGCAAGTGATTGCAGTTTACAATTTCATGGTAGGATGCATTGCACACTGCACTGTACTATGAACGGACCTTAGGCTGTAACAATTACCATAGCATGGTCGGTCTGAATATTACAAGGGAAATGAAATTTACTACATGATACAATTTTATTGCGCACAGGTTTATTTCTTGCCACAAAAAAAACGGAAATTAACTGCTTGCATACAGTATCGCTCAAACAAAAGTCACGTAATGTATTTTTGAAATGGACGGCTCGATCACTCTATCATTTAAACCCTATGCCGATTGCTCGTGTGCCCACTGCCACGGTGTCTAAAAACATGTACGTTTGTGCATATTGCGAATCTTATAGCCGTACGAAAATGCGAAAATCTACAGACAGAACGTTCATTTATTGGCAGGTAAAGCTACCAAACCTACTTTTCATATTCCTTCAACTTTCCCTATGTCCTACATTTTTTTTAAAAAGAGAAGAAATGAAAGAGGACTTACTGATCAGACTGGTCAGATGAAACAAGCCGTGAACTAACAGGTATCTGTTCTTCAATCTCGCCGTGTTTCCATATTGCGTTGGGAAAGTGGGAGTTCACCGACTCCATGATAACACACGGGTAGTTATGGAGAAAGTCAAAAGCTCAAAGCCTCGGTGACAATAAAAAACTTAAACTCGTTTTTTTAAATAAAATTCAGTAAAAAATTAAAAAATATGATCGTTGCATTCAGATACCCAGAAAATAGGACCAACAATTTTCCAAGTTTTTTTGATTTTTTATGTGATGCACAATTTTTTTCTGGGATGTGTTCCCACATTCAACGAATTTCACAGTCTGAGAAGGATCGCTAGACTCAGTCTCCGTCTTATGTATGTACAGACTGGGTCATTCAAGCCCGCCAACCAAGCCCACATACAGTCTTCTAAGATGGCAGAATTGACTTTGGAAGACAAAAAATAAAAAGTTTAATTTTTCTTTTTTGGTTTTTTGAAAATTTGGAACGAATTTAGTATTCTGCCAGAGGCTACGAATTCCGGCAACTGTAATGGAATAAACCGCATTTAGGTGCCTTTGAGTCATCCTAAGTACATGTATTTGTACTCATTAGAAACATATTCAATTGACCCCAAATCAAGAATCTAATGCATTTCAAGGCACAAAATGCCAATGGCAAAGAAACACCATTATATTGAAACGTTACCAATTTCTGCACTTTTGCTAAGTGGCAGCATGCCAAATTTGCACCAGGGAGAGAAATCATGCATTTTTCTTATACAAAACCACAAATCAAAACAGTTGCGGCCTTTACTTTGCAAGAGAAACAACTCGATCATCCACGGATGAATAGTATGTTTGTTTGAAATGCATACACGTTACACACCCAGCGCCAAATTTATCAATTTCCGCACCAGATTCCCCTAGTATGGATCATCCCATCGGGATGAAGTCAGTGTTCGGCACCACATCCTTCGGAAAGAATTTAGTACATTCTGCCACAGGCTACGAATTCGGCAAGTTACGGAATAAACTACTGTAAAGGTGCCGAATTTTAAGTGGGGGCAAAAAACTAAATTCAAAATCACCATCCTTGCAACGGAAGTTTTTCCATTGTCCTCCGAAGTCACAGGGGGTGGCACAAATAAAGGAGTGGGTATATAAAATATGGATTATGCCATATGGTCCACTACAGACAAGTAACTAAGACTTAGTAGTGGGATGTCATAAAATGGCACTCCAAATTGTGTGTAATGCTCCACAAGGGCATAAACGGTGAACAATTTATTGGCATTCTAAATTCAGGAAAAAATATTTTTGAAGGCTAGGGGAAAGGTTATAGCTTATCTATTTGAAACCTTTATCTATCATTCTGTGTAAAAAATTAAATCATAAACAAGAAATTAAGTCTAAAATTAGACATTATAAAGTCCCGTTTTTCCTCTCTGCACAAAAATTGTGACCAGTGGACCCACCCTCATTTTAAATGACACTGTTGACACCTAAATGTACAATCTTTGAATTTAAATTGTGGTTTGATCTTCACAACTTACATGACGTTGCCACCCCTTTTTCGAAAGAAGATGATCAAAGATTCATGTATGAGGGGGCACTTTCCATTTAAATCCTCCCTTTTGAAAAAACTAATGCATTACAGTAAATTCTCCATTTTTGTCTTTCGAGAGACATCACTGAAAAATTCAAAGCAAATTAGAAAAGTGCTTTGTATATTTCAAATCTTTAAATTATATTACAACTTTCCTGTGCGAAACATTTTTTCACAGCATGTTAGGATCACACCGCAACTTGCAATTCAGTGTTTACGCATACTAATAGTCATTTTTTTCAGAGCTACACTATAACTTGAGGCAATTAAATGTGCATCTCATATGCATATTTGAAATGTAACCACTGTTTGACCACAGTTACTGAATGTTTTATTCTTCTATGTAAATGAAAGTCAAATGAAGCTTGTATATCAGTTTTTTGATATTAATGAGCTGGACGTCGTCATTTTTCTGAAGCAATAGCCTGGTCCATTTGGTAAAAATGAACAAGAGACCTGTTGTCAGGCCAAAATAAAACAGATGGCTCTGCACAGAGGCAATAGTTTGATGTTTTAAATTTTTGTCCAGCACATGTAGAAGGGAATATTTAAAAGATGAAAGTTCCTGATTTATATTAGCATTTTTTCACAACCCTACAATAGCAAGTTAGTCTGACTTTCCCTTATTTGGCCTTATTTCAGAAGAAACTAAGCAAATTGTGGAGCACATTAAAAATTAATATCTCCGGTCCGCCTCACCTGCAAGGATGATCTTGATGTCATTCTACTACAGAAGCAGAGAGAATTTGTTTTATATAGAAATTGAACCTATCCCAACTTCAATTTTTCATTGACATCCCTAACTAGTAGTATAGGCACTTGCACGGCCAAGCTCAAAGGTGGCCAGACCAGAGAAAAAAAGGAATCACCTGTAAAAATAACCGAAATGTTCAGGGGAACCAGGTGAATGATGTATTCTTTCGCATCCTGGATGATCTGGAGGGCAAATTAAAAAAAGTCATTCAAATTAATTGACCTCCGTGCAAGGCCTGGCAAGGGCCCGGCCCTATTCTCACGGTCGTCATATCCGTGGTATTTGCTCCAGTTATTTGCAATAACTCCCAAAATCTGGGGACGGGAAACTTTGCATTGGTGTATATGGAGAAATTCTCCCTCTTTTAAAATTCTTTCAGCTGTTTGACGTGATGGATTAAAATTTTCTGGAAAGGTGATTGAGAGGGAATTATCAAAATGAACAACATATAAGAAGTTGGAATTGATTTGTACAAGGATTACTAGGCTGCTGTTCAGATATATTGAACTTTCCTATTCAACTCATTAGTAATCTTTCACTCCGGTATTCAGAGGGAGGGTAAGGAATAGCATGTTATGACACGACTGCGACCGTTAGAATAATGTATGAGATACAGATACATTGTAGGCCGCGCCCTAGTTTTTTTAAATTACAAAAATCCACAAGAATTAAAATCTCTCCGTCTAAGGATCACGCGCGCCACATGGCACCGTTTTTGCGGTAATAATCGCCACCACACATGAAACAGAAACAATCACCTAATTAACATGCAAGCATGCAGTTTATTACGTTGAGCATGAATCCCATGTGTTTGTTGAGGGTGCCGAATTCACAGGTGGGGCATGCTAAATCCTTTCCCAATGATACTCCCTCATCAAATCATGATCATCTGATTCACCTCCTCAACGTCATCTTCCTCCGCTTCATCTTCACTACTTTCGGGTCCTCTATTTCATCAGAACTCGGCGGTTTTTGCTCATCTTCGTCTTCTTTCTAATTTTCACACAACTCTTTTCTTATACTGGAAGTCGCCATGTTAAAATTTTGTAGGCTCGTTCGTGTACAACAACCAGAAATTTTCTAAATTACCATTGCACCTTAATTCAGAAATGGCACAAATAAACAATTACATATAAACTTATCAATTGTTATCTATTTTAAACAAAACTGTTTCTATAATATTGGTATTACTGTAATCACAAAATAATAAATGCACGGTCAAAGTTCATGTAAACAAAATCACAGCTGATCCATTTCCAGAGCATGATCTTGTGCTAATTGGATGTGTGAGCTAGAGACCAAATGATTACAGCAAGGATGATTTATTGGACAGAATCGAACACGTGCACCGAGCTTGACTGCGTGAGCACACCCTCCTTTGACGACGCGTAATTTTGTTGAAGACTGCACCAACGATCCCACTTACGACCCGTAGGTCCGGCTTACACAGATCAATCTGTGGTTGAGTATCTCAACCACAGACGAGTAATTTGATTGCGCTGTGACCGTGTTACACGACCAAACTACATACCTGATTTTACTGGTTTGATTGACTTGTTTCCCCCCTTACTTCAAAGTAGCGTCATTATTACCAAATCACGAAAACACAATTGTTATCAATTTCCAAAACGTCACCAAGATTTTCAAAATGACAGGTCGAATTTGAAAAAAAAGAAAGTACACTTGATCGTTTCCCTCAAGACTAGTCATATTTGTTCTAAACATGCTTTGAAAACAATGACCGACCCGAGGTTCATTTTTTAACATTCCCTGCTATTGGAAATCATTCACTGCATGTTAAATTTCACCAAATTGTGAAATATGGAGTGTTATATCATCAATAAACGAGCCATGAAAATTTGTAAATGATTAATACGCCATTCATCTTTTTAATTAATTTTCACTTAAAAAAATGATTGTTTAAGATAGCATAAGAAAAGAATTATTTTTTATTTCTGCGGTATAGTTTGATTATAGCCATTTGGTTCTTAAGCCATTGATTTACACTAGGCTCAATGGTCTGCGGAGTATCCCGATACCCCTTGGAAATATCATGGTCACACCTGTAACTGCGAAGTGCTATCCGTTGTTGCTTACTGAACATGGTGACTTTCGGATATGTGCAATCACGAAAACTGGATTATTCTCCCTTGTGTACAACGGAGTTTGACATGACCTTTACGTTTCACTTGATATTATTTATACTGTGATTTATATCAACCATTGCCAGTTGGTGCACAACTATGTTGGAAAACGCATGAAAATTTTGTGCCGTTTATTGCAGATTTGAGTCCAAGTTGGTAATGTTTAAATTGTTTCTTCTTGAACATGTTAACCATGCATTTGGCCATAAAGGATTGAATAAAACTAAATTTGAAAGGGTTTTTAGAGCACTATAAATTTTGGTAAATCGGAAAAGTAAACACGGTCACAGCGGCAATCAAATTACCTAGCGTCTGTGGTTGAGTAGTACTCACCACAGATTCGATCGTGTAAGGTCCCGCGGGCACTGGCACATTTTTCACACAATAGAATTTCTTCAATTGCTCTCAAATGAAGTTAGGCCATTGGGAAAACAGAGATATAATTTACACATAAAAATAACATACCAAAAAACAGATAGGGACAATGATATGAGGATAAAGATATCCAGGTAATTTGTAGGCTAACTTTAAGTTTTCCATAACTTTAATCAACAAATGTGTATATTACATGAATATTTTGACTCGTACTCACTGATATTAAAACCACAAAGGTTATAGACCGGTCAAACAGTGTGCATAGCGTGGGAAACATGCATACGGCGTGGTGTTCTTGTGTTAAACGCCATTTTCGTCGTCTGCTGAATTTCGCGTCGCCGGCGACGCTAAATTACAAAATCGTTCCGTTTACCCATAAGGAAGCTGATTGGTCGTAATCATTTCGGGTGAGGGTTTTTGTATATAAAAGCTTTACAACCATGCAAAAATATCGATTTTGAAAAATCTTGAGGGCGCACTATTTTTCAAATGTGCCAGTGTCTCTTTAAAGACACTATCAGTGATTTGGAAAATATTTGAAATTTGCAGGAATAGCTTCAAAGTGAAGGATAAGTCTGTAGAGTTATCATAAGTTACCTTTTCCCAATTGAAGAATTGACAGAAAAGGAAGAAAACAGCAGTGTTACAAGATACAATTCCCCATTCAATTACGTGTTGTAGTAAGTGTCCGAACGGACAGTAATGACTAAAATTTCCGATTCTGTCCTTATTAGGTTGCTTCTGGTCTTATCATTTGCAGGGCATGTTAGGATCCCTGTACTTGTTACATACATGCAAAAATCTGATTTTTGATGATTTTTTTGATTTTCTGATTTAGCAAATCACTGATAGTGTCTTTAATCAGTGGGCATTGTTTTATCATGTTAACAAGAAATTTGATTGGTTTAGGTCAAAGCTCCGCCCATCCATAAATAGATGGATAGTGCGTGCAGCAATTACGAGCCTAGTCGAATATATGATACGCGCAATGCTGTGCGTTTATACTGCATCGTGCATGTTGCGTTGGTATGCTAATGCAATTTACGCAGCCTGACGATCACCACGCGGTGACATTGGTTTCTTGGATTGAAACATTAAAAGATTAAAAGAATGATGTAACAATATTTTGGAGTATTAACATTTTGTCGATAAAAAGCAAAAATTGCACAATTCTAAATAAGAATGAGAATAAAAGATGACATTTTTTTTGTTGGCCATCTTAGATACATGGATCGAATCCATGGGTTCCTACTGTCACCCATGGAAGACGAAGACGGCATTGAAAACACATCACATATGTCCACATGGCTCATAAGTTGGTTTGTTTTGAGCAGTAATTGCCTCATAAATAGCAAATAATGTATCAGTAAAACTTAAACTAAATCACTGAAGGTCACATAATACCAAATTACATTTGCTCAATTTCATAAAAATCAAGGAAAAAGATTTTTTGTGCATTGTAAATATCATGATACATCACATAAAACAAGCAGCACTGCCAATCATGTCCATTGTTGAGGGTTGTTGATAGAGCTATTCATATACACAGATCGAATCTGTGGTTGAGTAATATAATCCTCAATATTACTCAACCACAGATTCGATCTGTGTACTACTCATAAGGGGGTGTTTCCATAAGGTGACACCCTTTTCTGACATACTTTTCTGACACCTATGAATTTGGAAACCTTAACAGACCTTAACGGAATAAACCACACGATTTATGTGGTTTATTCCGTTAAGATTTCCGAATTCATAGGGTGTCAGAAAAGTATGTCAGAAAAGGGTGTCCCCTTATGGAAACACCCTTCATAAGGTTTGAAATGGCATGGATGAGTGACCATCTCTCAATTCAGTGGTGTAAATCTTGTAAATTATAACATATTGTCCAGTAATTATAGTCTTTGTATTCGAGTAGCGCTACTCCTGTCAACTGAAAGTAAACGGTAAAATGATGTCAACAAAACCTTCTTCAATGCATATATGTCTGTCTTTGTGTGTCTGAGGGTTTGTACCGAGCAAAACTGAGGACACATATTTGATGGGTTAGAATACTGGCTGCCACCACTCAAAATATTGGATGCCCATTCAAGATGGCCAAAACAAAAAATCTCATCCTTTATTCTCTAAATCTTTGGTGACACTTTGACCACCGCTTATGCTCCTGTAGCATAAAGTTGTGGCAATCATTCCACAGGGACACTATTCATTATTCTGTGTGTTGATATAAATAGCAGGTTATCGATTCATTCTGTAAGGTTTAGGCTTAGTTAGAATTGCAATTCAAGCACAGCAATCCTCGCTGTGCTGGTCTAGTGGTTCTAAAGGTGATACAGTGTCTGGGAGCAGGGGTTCGAATCTTTCTCCTGCTGCTTTGAAAATATTCATTATTTTTTCAGGTTAGAGAGGAAAATTCCAAGTCCAAAAAGATCTGAAAACCAATAGCTGCCCTTTGAGGCTAGTGGGGAGATCTGCTCCTGGAGCATGGTTGGTGGGCAAAAACTATATACGGCATGCTTCCTGACAGGATGACTGCTGTCATGCATTATGGCTCCCACCTGAATTTTCCAATCAGAAGCTGCGTAGAAGTCGAAGCTACCGATATCTTCTCTCATCTGGAATGAGGAAATGTAGGCTATTTGGGGTGAAAATAGGGGAGCATTTCTTAACACTTAAAGGTGCAACAAGAGATTTCAAATAATTATGAGGTGTCCCTAAAATAATGAAAATCCTGATTTTTGCACCAATGTAAAACTTTCCATCAGAAATATCCCTATCTCAATGGATTAAGCTGAGAATTATTTCTTTGTTGCAAAAATTGTGAAATTTCGAATTTTATATAGGAGCCTATGTTTTATATTAAAAAATGAGGAACTCAAAGTCATCTTTTTCCCTTTTAAGACATTTCTGTACTGAAATACAAGGTAAGAAATTTATTGCATGTCTAATCTATATGAAATCAGTACATATGATCCATTATAGGGATGCCTTGAAATCTCTCATTGCACCTTTAAAGACACTATCAGTGATTCACCCAAAAGATTAAAAATATTTGAAATTTGCAAAAATAGCTTATAATTGAAGGACAAGTCTGAAGAATTCTCTTAAGTTATTTGTTTGCAACTGAAAACTTAACAGGAAAGGAAGAAAACAGCAGTGCTCAAAGATATGAATCTCCATTCAATTACCTGTTGTAGTAAGTGTCTGTACAGACAGTAATGAATAAAATGTATGATTTTTCCTTATTAGAATAATTAGGTTGCTTCAGTCTTAGCACTTGTAGGATATATTAGGATGCCTAAACCTATTACAGAAATGCAAAAAATCTGATTTTTGATGATTTTTTGATTTTCTGATTAAGCAAATCACTGATAGTGCCTTTAAAGTTCCATGGCCCGATCACTAATAGCTAGCTCATCCCCAGAAACCCCAGATTTTACCGGAAGTGGTCTTGGTATCAGAAGAAAGCTACTATTTTTCTTATTTACCCTGTGAAATTTTAGAGCCAAAGGATGTTTGGTTTGGAAGTTATGGGCGAAAATATGCCCCATTTTGGTCGACCTTTTATTAATTTCACCGCACAGTACAAACAAGTACAAAAGAAAACCGCAAACCTTGTTTTGAACTTGGCTGCTACCTTAATCGTTCCCATAGAAAACCATGCTTTGAATTTCTGTCATGCACGATAGAAATTACTAAATCATCATCTTATCACTTAAAAACGGCGTATTCGGCTTATTCACTTCAGGTGTGATCTAATACATTGGTAAGCATTCCAAATATGCAAAAAAAACGGGGTTCGACAAAAATTGGGGGCGCTTCTTTCTGGAAATCTCCTCATGTCTCTTAAGCTAGCGACCTGGGGGTTCCTATGGTTTCACACTGGTCCTGGTCCCATTCGTTCCTGTACAAAATGGGCGAGATGAAAACGTCATTTTCTCCTCAATGGAACATCTCAGACCTTAAAGCTAACATTCTGCTTGAAGATCATCATATCTCCTACCTAATCAATCATGAAATTAGGGTAGTTATCCCCAAATTTTCGAGCTACTGGACCGCGAAGACTAGCATGCACCGTGGATCCTGGAGGTCACAGCACTTTTTCAGTCAGGTGTTCCCTGTAAGAATACGGAAAAAAAAAAAAAAAAAAAAATTTACCCTGTGAAATTTTAGAGCCAAAGGATGTTTGGTTTGGAAGTTATGGGCGAAAATATGCCCCATTTTGGTCGACCTTTTATTAATTTCACCGCACAGTACAAACAAGTACAAAAGAAAACCGCAAACCTTGTTTTGAACTTGGCTGCTACCTTAATCGTTCCCATAGAAAACCATGCTTTGAATTTCTGTCATGCACGATAGAAATTACTAAATCATCATCTTATCACTTAAAAACGGCGTATTTGGCTTATTCACAAAATTGGGGGCGCTTCTTTCTGGAAATCTCCTCATGTCTCTTAAGCTAGCGACCTGGGGGTTCCTATGGTTTCACACTGGTCCTGGTCCCATTCGTTCCTGTACAAAATGGGCGAGATGAAAACGTCATTTTCTCCTCAATGGAACATTTCAGACCTTAAAGCTAACATTCTGCTTGAAGATCATCATATCTCCTACCTAATCAATCATGAAATTAGGGTAGTTATCCCCAAATTTTCGAGCTACTGGACCGCGAAGACTAGCATGCACCGTGGATCCTGGAGGTCACAGCACTTTTTCAGTCAGGTGTTCCCTGTAAGAATACGGTTAAAATTGGTTTGTCGGATCAAAATAACATATCAATGAGAACCTTTTTTTTTTCAATATTCCTAAATTTTAATACTTAATATTGATAGCCACCATGATTTGGAAACCCCAGGTTGCCTTTCCTCTCAGTTTTTAGGGTCTACTTAGCGGGTTCACCAAAAAAAAACCCCTCATCTGCAGTGGGGCTGGGACGTAACTGTTTCATCACTTATTTACTGGTGTGAATCCTATGGAACTTTCTTCTGATATACCAAAATGGCAAGGGTTTGATTGGAATAAATATTTTTTTTGTCATCGAGTCCCCCCTGTACTTGGAGATGTCCATATTGTATAAGCTCACACATTTACAAAAGGGCTTCATTTTGAATAGCACCATGGTTTTCTTCCTTCTTGGCCAATTTATCATATGGAAAAAAAGTATCATGGGATAATTTTGTACTAATGTTTCACTTTTTACGAATTAAATATTTTAACAATTTGGTAAATGATTGGTTGGGATTTGTCTACTCTTGATTAAAAAAGCCCTACAAGTGTTGATATTTGGGGCAATTTTCAAACAACTACTATCCAAAGAATCTCCCGAATTTAACAAGAACCGCTGCTTAACAATTTTTTGCCAAAACATGTAGGAACATACTGCGGGCTAATGCATTAACAGTAAAGCGAAACAGGTCAACCTGCCTTCTAATAATTCCGTTATGTCTTACCTACCCATGAAGACCACCTATTCAACAGAATAATATCTATGGATAAGCTCACTCTCACTGCTATGGCAATTACACATTGGTATATATTTGAAACAAACCTAAGGAGCCTCAGCTATTCATACGGAATACTGACGACGATTTGCAAGACCAACATTTATAAAATATGTTTTAAAAAACGAACAATTTTGAGGTTTGTTTACAGAAGTTACACATGATTTAAGTGTGCCTAGAAGGCATGTAATTTCAACATGAGGAAGATATTATTATGGAAAGCTGTGGAAACTGGGAGATACGAAGATATCTATTACGGTATTTTGGTTACAGATCATTCAATAATGCAAAAAAATTGTGTGATTGTCCTCATCCAACCGACCCTAATTTTGGAAATCAGGAAAGGTTTTTTTTTCTCCTTTTCCCTGTGCAAAAAATACGACCCGAATTTTGAAAAACTTCCTGAAAAGTTTTTTTTTTTTCAATTTTTAAACTTTCTGAAATGTAAAAAGATTATGTTTACAACAGTTAGCATGTTTAGTTGGGTTTCAAATGCACAAGATGCATTTTTGAATAGAATCAACTTTTTTAGTGTTTGATTAACTGTATTCATACAAACAAACATGTTTTCATACATTTTGCTATTTGACATAAAAAAAAATTTTTTCCGACCGGCCGACTTAACTCTAAAAGTCATCTATGGACAATCAACAATGTTTTTTGGCCTATCCCCATTGTTTTTGTAGTAGTAGTGTAGTAGTAAAACCAACGTATTTAAAAATCCGTTTTTTGTCCCCGCAAACCGTGGGGTGGGCCGGACCTCACTCACACTCGAGCATCGCCCTATCCCCTCCTTTCCACTTCACCCGATTCAATCATCGCCTCCATCCTCCTCCACCCTCCTACTCTCCTCCTCTACTTACTTCCTCCATGTCCTCTTTGGTGTCGGCCCCTCTTCCTCAAACCACCCACCTCGAACGTTAAACGCCCTTCTTAACACAACTGCTCGTCATCCTTCCTCAGCACGTGCCCATACCATCTTACACATTCGCCTTCGCCAGTCGGTAGAGAGCCCGCCTCTTTACAAACCAACTCTGCATCACATCCTCAAAGTCTTCTGCCATATCTCACTTTCACACACCCACACAATTGCTCTCACCATTGCGCTCTCCTGTCCTTCTTCTAAATCCCCATGCTCATTGTCACTCATCAGGCACCATTCTCACTCCCACCAGCAATCACTATCTCACAACAACTCCTGACACACCATCCCTCTTATCTTCAAAGGAAATCTGCTCCCAAGTAACAACTCTCCACCATTCTCTAACTTCACCCACCCATACCTACTCTGGCTGTCCACAGCCGCCTCACCTCCCCCACCCGCACTAATCCTGTCCCTAGGTATGTGTACTCCTCCCTGTTTTCCACCTTGTTCACCACTTTTCCACCTCCTTCCCCACTCTCCCTCAACTCCCTTCTTGCAATCTTCACACAAAAGTCCTTGCCCAACTGGGTCAACTCTCTTCACCTTTGTGCAACTCCCATGAATCCATTTTTCCCCAACATTTCCCATATGTTGTTCATAAACATATTTGATTCAGCATGTGTTAACATGCGAATACATTGTGCTTGTGCTGTTTAGTGTTTCGGCTCTTTCTCTTCTCCTTCTTAACCAGCGGCCTTCAGGCGCCTTGTTTCTGTTTCTGAGATGCGTTTCTCTTCTTTCTTTCTTCATCACACTTCACTGCTTCTAGCTCAGTCACTGTTTGACATATTGTGACTAGACTTACACAAAATGACCGCTGACTTGGACCATTTAGTGTCACTTGACATTGACCCCTGTCGGACCTTTTGACCCTGGCCACAGGCTTCAAATATTTAATTTTTTTGTTACAATTATCTCTCCTTCTACCATTCGGACGCCGATATCAACCAACTTGGTTCAGAGGTACCACTGACCCTTGCTTCATATAGGGTGTTTCGGGTAAGGAGTCAAAGGTCATTACGGTGGTCATTCCGGTTTGAAAGCCAAAAATTGGTGAAAAATATCAAAAATCGCTGTCCTCTTACAAATTACGTAGCAGAGTGACGTCATTAAAGCACA
This sequence comes from Ophioderma brevispina, assembly GCA_023653785.1. Classification (NCBI taxonomy): domain Eukaryota; kingdom Metazoa; phylum Echinodermata; class Ophiuroidea; order Amphilepidida; family Ophiodermatidae; genus Ophioderma; species Ophioderma brevispina. The sequence continues at coordinate 18,205 of JAMKCH010018308.1, forward strand.
TGTAATTGTTACCAGGCACGGTCTTCGGGTTGTCCACAGTTCAGGATCAAAGGGCATTAAGGTCATACTTCCCGGTCAAAAAAAACCCCCAAATATTCCACACAATTTTCAATTTTTTTTATCTCAACACCCAAACATAGTACAGTGACCGAACTTGCCGTATGCATTCATGTTAACCACCTATGGTGTATGCAAGGTATTTTTATTTTGGAGGTCAAAGGTCATTTTAAGGTCATTTTTCCGGTTTTAAGGTCATAATTTTTTAAGAAATTTTATCTCCTAACTAACCGTAGTATAAGAATGTTTTTATTTGCATTGGAACAATGCATTTTGTTGTTCTATACGAGTTTTTTTTATACCAGGATCAAATGTCCATTAAAGGGGGTCAAAGGTCAATTGATGCTAAAAATAAGACCAACTGGGATTTATCTTCAGCCTATAGAGAGATCAGATAAAGCCCGTTATTACTTCAGTGATGTCAACATTTATAGTAGAAGAGGTCCATGATAGTCTCGACCCCAGGTCAAAGTTCAAGGTCAAAGGTCAAAATTTACAACATCTCCGAGTTGAAAACTGAAATGTTGACAGGAATCATCCCGGTATATCTTAATACAGAAAAAATAGAGTTGACCCTATTCCGTTACCCAGGGGTCACTTATAGAGGTGCAAAGGTCAACAGGCGTCAATATGTAATTTTTTGTTACAAATTCTCTTTCTTCTACAGCTTTACGCCGATATCAACCAACTGGTTCAGAGGAACACCTACCCTTGCTTCATATAGTGTGTTCAGGGATAAGGAGTCAACGGTCATTAGGGGGTCCATTTTGCCGTTTGAAAGCCAAAATTGTGAAAAATTTCAAAAAATCCGCATGTCCGTACAAATTACGTAGCCGAGTGACTTCCATTTAGAGCACATGTTATTGTTACTAGCCAGGTCTTCGGGTTGTCCACAGTTTCAGGATCAAAGGTCATTAAAGGTTCACTGTCCGGTCAAAACCCAAAAATTATTTATTTTTTTCTTATTTTGTAATGTTTTATCTCAAAACCCAAACATAGTACAGTGACCCCTAAACTTTCAGATTGCATTCATTGTTCCCTGGTGTCAATCAAGTATTTTTATTTTGGAGTTAAGAGGTCATTTTAAGGTCATTTCCGTGTTAAGTTAAATAAGTTCAAGAATTTTTTATCTCCAGACTAAGCATAGAGAATTTTGTTATTTGCATTGGAACAATGCATTCTGTTTGTGTATACAGGTTTTTTTTATACGGGATCAAGGTCCTTAAGGGGGTCCAAAGGTCAAAATTTTGCAAAAAAATGCTAAATAAGAACCAATTGGATTTATCCTTAGCCTAAAGAGGACCATCAAGCCGTCATTACTACAGTGATGTAACAATTTTATAGTAGAAGAGGTCTATGATAGTCTCGAACCCCAAAGGTCAGAGGTCACAAATCTACAAACAAGCTCCGATTGAGCTGAATTTGTCAGGGATATCCTTTGGCTCATAATAACAGAACAAGTAACAAAGTTGACCCCCATCCTTGACCCAGGGTCACTTTTATCGGGGTGAAAAGTCAAATCCCTGACATGCTTGAATTGAGTTGAAACTCAATAATATTGATCCTGTAAAGTTGTTTAACACGTAAAATACATTTAAATGATATTTTGGTGAAGTTACAGGGGGTCCAGGTCAAGAAGTCACCTCAAGAGGTCATTTAAGGGGATCACCATCCGTTCCCAAACGGCCGCCTTGGTTAAAGTAGATTCGTCCAGTCCTGTAGTCTCTTCTTCTTCAGGACGCTTTGGTTTTTTACCTTTTTCTGGCCAAACGCTTTGTCATATAATAGCCCAAAATCGGTCAAGGAACCACTGTTGCCCAAGCGAACACCAGGGTGTACATATTTGACCTTGACCTTGTCGAGGGGTCACTTGGGCCGATTAAAGGGCACTCGTCGGAACTCCTTAAATGCATCTTCTGCCGCCGAATAAATGCTATGACCACCAATGTTTCAGAAGATCCACTGACCCAATACCCTCTATGGTGTCCCAGATTAGTGTCAAAGGTCACGTGGACCCTTAGGGGCATTCAGTCGGAAACTCTTTAAAATGCAATCTTCTTCTACAAACAACCCGTGATGGTGACATGCTCGTCATGTGACTCGACATTAGCCGGTGTGGTAAGGGGTTGTCCCAGATTTTGATCAAAGGTCATTATGGGTCACTCCGGTCTGAATGTGAAAAATCTTCAAAAATTCATATTAGCTAATTGAAGTTAGCATGGTCACGTGATTAATGCATATGAAGCAGGCTGGAGACCCTCACCAAAGTTGTGCTCAACATGAGGTCAAAGGTCATTAAAGGGGTACTTTTCCGGTCTTAATGTGAAAAAAAAATCAAAAATCATATTTGCTTTTGTAATGTAGCATGGTCACGTAACTCATGCATATGAAGCAGCTTGAGACCTTCACCAACATTGTGCTCAAACATGGTGGTCAAAGGTCATTAAAGGGGAACTTCCGGTCTTATGTGAAAAATCTTCAAAGATTCATATCTGTCCATTTGCAGATGCATGTTCACGTGACTCATGCATATGAAGCAGCTTGAGACCCTTCACCAAGTTTTGCACAACATGAGGGGCAAAGGTCATTAACCGTGACGTCCGTCTGAATGTGAAAAATCGTCAAAAATTCATATTAGCTAAATGGAAGGTTATCTGTCACTGACCATGCATAGTGAAGCAGCTGGAGACCCTTCACCAAAGTTTGGCTCAACATGGGTCAACGGTCATTAAGGGGTACTTCCGGTCTAATGTGAACAAAATTCAAAAAAATCATATTTGCTTTATGTAGGTAGCATGGTCACGTATCATACAAATAAGCAGCTTGAGAGACCCTTCAACACATGTGCTCACAGGGGTCAAAGGTCATAACGGGGAACTTCCGGTCTTAATGTGAAAAATCTTCAAAAAATCATAGCTGCTATATGCAAGGTAGCTTGGTCACGTACCATTCATATGAAGCAGCTTGACACCCTTCACAACATTGTGCTCAACATGGGGTCAAAGGTCTTAAGGGAACTTCTTCTTAAGTGAAAAATCTTCAAAAATCTATCGTGTGCTATACCCAACTTTGCCTGGTCACGTGACTTATGTACAAGAACCAGCTTAAGCCCCTTCACAAAATTTGTGCTCGGCATGGGGGTTTAAAGGTCATTAGGGCATTTCTGCATGGCATGCATGTTCTGCATGCTACTGCGAATTATACCTGTGTTTGCTAAACGCAACTGTGGCGTCTAGTTTGTAAGTTTATTTGGTTAAACTAAATATTATTCAAGGTTAATTAACAATTGCACATAGTGGCCAAATGGCCGAATTACAATATAATCAATCGTAAACAGTATGTTACAATATTAAAGCAGATACATATAAACTTGTGTAAAAGAAACCAATGAAAACAATATTTAACACTGAAACATTAAAGGCAGCAACATAGGGCCTACAATAAACTACACACGCACAACCCACACACCCCCTCACACACCAACACGATCACACACCCATCCTACCAGAGCTACTTGTGTGGTGTTTTGCTAAAAACTCTTCAAAAGACACTTTTTTAGACATTTTTTCAGAAAAATCACTCTTTTACAACTATATAAGGAAGAATTCAAACCTATTAGTTTTGAGATTTTTCTCGTAAAAAGACACTTTTTTTATACCTTTTTCAAGATTTTTTTTCAATTTTTCAGTTTTTTCAATTTTTTCTAGAAGTTTTTCTCACTTTTTCCTTAGCCAAGAGGATTGCGCCGCGGCCTATAAAGTTCTAACTAGAAAATCCTCTTTTCTCCTCTTTTACGGATAAACCTCAAGACTAGATTACAGTTTATTACGTTATAGGACAATTCGGACCAAGTAAGCTAGTAAAGAATAACCCACAATGTCCAAGTAAAAAATACCCCACAGTGTAAAAATAACCCCCCAATGTTCATTTCTACACTTACAAACAACCCCATAATGTCACTCCTGCACACACTCACTCTCTCTCAACACCCACCACACAAAACATGCACACACCCTACACAAACCCCCATACTTTTAAGCACAAACCTACATCCACACACAAGTACCCCACCAAAAAACCCTCACCACAATAATTACTCACAAAAAGCGCTCACCCCACCACCCCGAACAGGCATCTACATCCCCGACCCACACACATACACAACATGTCTACACAAACATGAACTCTCATTAGATACCAACATAAACCACACATTCATCTAACTGCTGATAAAATTAAAAAAACTCCCTCATATTTGAAAATCTCCTTAGGGTTTCCATGTCGCTAATAACAAATTGCACTCAATCTTTGGTGGCACAAGATGACCCCCAAAACTAATATACACAAATTTCTAGTCAGGCGATCCCGGCGACTCATACCACTGACCGTCACCGGCGATCTCCAGCCATTCTCGTCCTCTTTCCCTTTGGTGCTCTACCTGCCCGGTGAGATTGTAATCTGTTTAGCTCCCGGTTCGAGTAGAAATTCACAAGGTTTGCCTGGTATTTGTTCGGCCAGAACTAAGGTTGAAAACTCTAATTTTACCGTTAGCTATGTCCTGAGTCCGTTTTTAGGATTTTTGGATCGCGACTCGGCGATTCTGGCCAAATTCGCTGCAGCCGCATGTTTTCCAGATTTGGTCTGCCAAATTCGGAACCCGTAAATTTTTCCCCATTTAACTATTAACTACTTTGCTTCAATTTGTTTTGGTTCGGTGGTGTACACACTCTTTATATTGTTACTGTTCTGGACGGCATTAATACCGCTCTCTTGGCTAGAGAGGCCGTCCCTTTAATCAACTTTGGCTCCTTTATCTCCAGTTTTTAAATATACTTCGACTAAACTCCATTACTCGTTGTGTATTTATTATTAAACTGGGCAGTCATTCTTTAGACTTAAATCAGTGTTCAGGGTCATGGTTACTAACTCCAATTCTTTTGTGTGCCTTGCAGATTTGTGTCCAGACCAGCTAATCCGATTGATGTCCAGAACCATTTCTTAGAAGTTAATCTTATTAGTTAATTCGATTCATTTCTTTGTAATGCTTCTTTTGTTAGAATTTAGTTTCGTGATCCAGCCGGCCCATTGTGCCAGCGTCTCTTTAGCTTATATAAGTTACCTCCAAGACCCATCCTTGAAGCCAGGTCGTTACCGTAGTTCAACATCCTCTTCTTTGTTTTGGTCTTGATTGTATTGTAATTCTTCCTTTGTCCGTTTCTTGAAGGACTGTCTTTTGTTGCATCTCGATCCTTCGAGAGGACCATTATCTTTGAGTTACTTGAGTGTATCTGCGTGCTTTAACGCTTTTCAATGACAAGCACTGCTCTGTGGGGGGATGCCTCTCAATTTGTTGTGAGTGGGTCCCCACCCGGCCTGCTGGCGTCATCGATCTTTTACCAGGGAGTCCCCTTGCCTATCCTACTGTGTAGGACTGGCGGGTATTCACTGGACTTGATCAAAAGAATAGAGGGCGAACGGGGTTCTCTTCGGAATGTCCTCAGGCAAGTCGGCACGGCGCGATGCTACGTCGGAGAAGGCGGCGGCTTGTGGTGCTCCCCCGAGCACTGCGGCTTCCG
>JAMKCH010018309.1:0-23543 GCA_023653785.1 Ophioderma brevispina
GCACAAATCAAACTCACATTTTCAGGGACACCAGGGCACTGCTTCACAAAAGTTAAGATGAGATTAGTGAATGCCTTAAATTCTTCTTAGAATAGTGATTCTTCTTAGATCTATAACTCTTCTGACCAAGGGTTTTCACTCCCGTTTGGTGCCCAAGGGGGGGGGGGGGGGGGTGTCCATGGACCCCACACTAAGGAACCACTTTTCCCCGAGGAATTTTGGCACGAAATTTATACCACATGTGAAGGGCATAGACAACCCCAATCAGCAATAAAATAAATTTGTTATTTGGACTGCAAATTAAGGGGCAAACATTGTTATTCAAAAAATGCGAATCATTGGACAAAACGACGGAAATTTCCAATAACTTTTGAAAACTTAGTTTTGTTGATATCTATTCTAGAAGACCCAAATTACATTTATTTAACAAAAAAAAAATGCATTTTTAGGGATCCTGTATTTTTTTTTTTACGGTTTTGCAAAATACACGTCTTTTTCCATAGACTTTTACAGTACGGTTTATCAACGTCCATTTTTAATCGTTTTTGTTTCAGAACATAAGGTTATTATTTTTAATGTTCTAATCATTACTAATTGTTTACTTAATTGTATGTAATGAACATATATCAGCAAAAAAAATAGCTTTGGTTCTTTATAATTAAAAATATTCTCAGATGAATTCCTTTAGTGCCCAAGGGGGGGGGGGTCATGGGACCCACTAATACTCCTTAACGTCTTGGCCGATTTTATTTTTTGGTAGGAAAGTAGCGCATTTAAAGTCAGAACAATTACAAAAATTTCGGTCGCAAAAATCACCACGCGTAAAGTGGGCCAGCGCGAAAAACAAATTTTGGGGGTCCATGGAACCCCCCCCCCCTTGTGTCACTTAAGTGTTAAAAGAAGAATGTTATAAGAAGTCTCAAGGTAAAATTAATCAAATATGACCAGGTATGAAAACAATTACGCTTGCCTTCATAAATATCAACCTAGAAAATTCTTTACAATTCTTCTTTAATTGTTTAAACAATTTAACGACTTAAGGATAATAACTCTTCTTAAATACACTTAAGATTAATCTTGAATTTCATGAAACAGTTGCAACCGTTTAAAATGTTCTATAACACATCCCCTCCAAATTGAACCATACCCTCGACAATATGAATTACGTGATAAAAAAAAATTTAAAAAAACAGAATATATTAATCATTTGGATTCAATCACCGATCGGCTTTATTATGCTCTTTTATAAACGGAGTTGTTAAACATAATACCGAGATTTCTTACCGCCTCGATTGCCATTAAATATGTGTTGTCACTTTTGATACTAATGAAAGTATGAAGGATATTGTTTCGGTCTTCCAACTGTTTCAATTTCAAAGATAATTCAGAAACACGCGTTTTGTTTGTGGTGGGGGTGTTTTATTTTGTGTGTTTTTTTCTTTGTTGGCACCACTCGTTTAATATGGCCTAATTATTTGAAGAGAGGGTTTCCAAAAGGGCCGAAATTCCACTATTTCCTTCCACATTTTTCAAATGTTGCCATTGAAAAGATCACATATGTAGAAAACCTAACAACATTAGTTTAACCCTCGAGTTACCGTTTTTTATGTATAACGCCCTTTGGAAAACATTTTGCAGACCAAATATGGGCAAACTACTTTCTCATCAAACCACTCTTAAACAAGATTCCCTGCAACGGGAAACTCAGGTTGAGATAAAAATGATGCCATGAACTGGAGAAGATATGACTTTCTGGTACACGAAGACCACACTTAACATCCATCCCTTCTCACTTACGAGATTTGTTACTTAGCCAAGTGGCCTATCTACAAAAAAATGAGAAAGCGGAATTCTGAATTCTGAATAATATCTATAATTGAGTACTTTAACACTTAAGGGCCCAAGGGGTTTTCACTCCCGATGGTGCCCAAGGGGGGGGGGGGGGTTTCATGGGCCCCCCCCCCCCCCAAGGAAACCACTTCCCGGGGGATTTTTTGGACGAAAGTTATACCACATAGAGAGTCCCATAAGACACCCCCAATCAGCAATAAACAATGAAATTTGTCATTTGGGCGGCAAATTAGGGGCAAAACATTGTTTTTCAAAATCCCAAAATTGGCACAACGACGAAAATTCGAATGATCTTTTGCTTACACAACTTTTTGGAAACTTATTTTTTGTTTGTATCATACTCTAGAAGTAGTGACATATTTTAACAGAAAATTTGCAGTTTTAGGAATCCTATCCCTGTATTTTTTTTACAAAATTTGTATTGGTTGCAAAATACACGTCATTTTCCCATAGACTTTGTACAGTAACGTTAGCAATGTCCTACAATGAAATTGTTTGTTTCACACATAAGGGTTTTAAGTGTGTTACTGTTACTACTAGTTGGTTTTTACATTTATATATTATTAAAGTGTGAACACATCTCAGCAAAACAATTGGGTTGGTTTCTTTTGATGTGTATAATATTCAGATAATTCCGTTGGTTAGGGGGGTTCCATGGGACCCTCCCTTTAACTCATTAACGGCTTGGCCGATTTAATTAGTTTTGGTATGAAAAAAGCGCACTTAAAAGTAGAACAATTACAAAAAAAATCGGCGCAAAAATCCCACGCGCAAAGCGGCCAGCGCGAAAAAATTTGAAGGGTTCCCTAGGACCCCCCCCCTTGGTCACTTAAGTGTTAAATGAAATACCAGGAATGACCACCAGGAGTGAGCCCAATGACAGTAGGACCCAACGAAGCATATAGCCGTTAAAGGTCAATGTGTAGGGGTTTAGAACGTTGGTGAACGGCATGAGCACTCGGGTACGAGGAACGATCTTTTTTCGCGCGGTTTTCATTAGCATTTTAATTGAGTTAATTATTAACACAGGAGGGGACCAAAATTATCCCACGACTGCAGAAAAGTCTAAATATGTATATTGTGTTATGAAGATACCAAATTTTCAATCGGCTGTCTACACAGTCGATATAAGGTAAATTTAGTCTTGATCATGCTTGTCGATTCCAGCAGAATGTTGCAATGTTTACATTTTCAAGTACCCTGCGAAAGTGCATATTATCAAAATGATGACTGCATAGTAGCATGCAGAGATAAAATTATTGGGATATCTTTCATCTTCTGATAGGATTTATCGATGGCAATGACCGCACTTGTTAGAAAATTTAGTTGAAACACGTTGTCCAAATGATAGTTGACAGATGAGAAACTATAGATCAAACTCTGATACCATCGAGTTGATCTTATCGCTTTCTCTATATACCTCCTGGTTAGCTCAGTTACCAGCACTATTTAAGTAATACGGAAAGTTTAAGGGTTCGGTCTGGATAGGGGCATACTTTTTTTCACTCCTTGGGCACAGGCAGCTCCCGGAAAAGTATTAAATATTCAAGTTATACTCTTATTTACGTCAATTTATGCATTTTCTGATTCTATTGGGGTGGGGGCTTGAGGAGTAGGCGGATCTGCGTGGGGCCTTTCTCTTCCAAGCAGGTTAAGCCACTCTAGACTGAGGCACCAGGGTTATTCCTTCGTGAAACATCTGTACGAAATAATCAAATATGCACATGAAATAAGTTGAAATGGTGTATAGGCTTAATTGATTTCTGTCATTAAGTCTTACACAAAGGATACACTAATTACCATCAACTGCCGTAACCTTATTCAGTCATCATTACTTTTTTCTTATCTTTAGAGTGCATTTCTTTCTGTAAAACGATACAGTTTCCCAATAAAATTATATAACAACTTAACCACCTATTTATTTCTTCTGAAAGTTTCCAAGAGACACAAATAAAAGCTCGGTTTTCTTCTAGCGTCAACAAAATTTCTGCACGAGGTTCGTATCTACTTGCGTCATGCTTGCGTGTCATTGTCACGCATGCAAACGCCTTTCAGATCGAAAACAACAACATGCGAATGGCCGTCTTAGCAGGCCATAATTCACGATTTTTTCAGACAAACTAATGTACATCATGGTCTAACTCTGTAGCATTTTTCGTTGATGGCGAATTTTCATGGGCCTAAATATGTTCTTTTTTGTCGTTCGTGACTCTGCCTTTCGCCCCCATTTTGGTACGTATTTTCGCCGTGTTTTTTTGGCTTTAATTTTCTCGCACGAAATGCACATTATTTCTACCAATTTCTACTGGAAATCAAAGTTTAGTATCTTATATGCGTGGTAAGTTACATAAATTGAACCGAAAATTTAATATCATTTCGATATTTAAATTTTTCTTAGAGTACTCGCACTCGCAAATCTGAGCGCTTGGATTTAAAATTTTGTGACGTCATATCGGGGGTCACGTCCTGTAAAAAATACCGGAAGTAATGCCACTGGCGTTCCTACTGAATAAGGTTTGAACCAGAGACATGTATCCCGATCAACAAACACTAGTAGGCCACGACTTCACAATTCTACCGAAAACTATTATCATCTTTATTCAATATGCAGCTGCTGAATTCTGGAATAATCAGGGAAAAGACACACTGAAGAAGGCATTGAATCTGCAACGACTGAATCTGAACATAGCACAAAATATCGTTCTCTTTGTTGGAGACGGGATGGACATTGCAACATCTAATGCGGCGAGAATACGAAAAGGCCAATTAGCTGGCAACACTGGCGAAGAGGCGAGTCTTGAATGGGAGAATTTTGCGCATATTGCTCTTTCGAAGGTATGATATAACAAGCGTATTTGGGATTATAAGGATAAGGAACGAGCTCAGTGCATTGGCCAGGACAATCGCACGCGACCGTTTGGGTCCGTGTATGTAGGTATATACTGACAAATGTATTGCGGCGACGTTCTTATCCGTCATAGATATTGAGAAAAACAATATCTAAATCACGATATTAACATTAATAATTAACGTAATTTATTTTAAGAATTAACGTCCCCGAAAATAAGATTGTGGTAACGTTTTGAGAAAGATTGGCGTTGGTCATTTGAACCTTTGTCTTTTATGTTAAAACTACTTAATCTGTCGATACTTTTTAACGTTATTAGGATGTTAAATGTAACGTTCATGAAACGTTATCATAATGTCAAAAGAACATCCGCTTAATTGACTAATTAAACGCTAATAATTAATGAAAAATGAAGTTCATTAAACAATTTGCACTAGTTTATTTGACACACACAAATTATCTCACTTACCTGTATTGGAATTGAACCTGTGACCATTCGCGTGAAACTTATCTACTATACCAGCTAACCGACTAAATCTTACATGGTTAATTTCTATTTATATAGTCAGTAACGTGAATGAGCTCTTAAGTGACATATTTTATTACCATTAAAAAATTAGACCCCAACTAATACACCGAGAAAATAAGATGAAAGTTCATAAAAAAATGCCATGGCTTAAACAAAAAAATAGGTTATGATGAAACGTTATAAGAACATTGTGATCTTTGGTCTGTTCCTGCGTAATATATTTCCTTAAATAGCATTGATATTGGTACCTGGAAATTTTTTTTGACACATTTCCTCTTAATATAATTACATTGACCATCTTTTCTACTTATCTCGAAACCGTAAAAAATAAATAAATAAATGTCCTTTTCCTTTTTCCTTTTATCTGCGTAATCATGTGCGACGCGTCTGTCAAATTACACCCACATCATTAAACCGTTTCACTATGTTCACTTTTTGCTCCGTCTGGCGATGATTCAATTTCAAAGTCGGCATCAATAGCTTCTTGCACAAAAAAATAGAACAGGACTAATAACATTATTGTTTGGTGTTTCTATATTCTCGTTTGGCGTAGCCGGTATTTGAAGAATATTAAAATAATTTTAAAGGCCCCCTTTCATCGCGTACTTCACAACAGTATTATGGACAAACCAATGGTCATAAATGCTCAAATCTATAGAGCAGGTCAAACATGTGATGGAAGAAATCTCAGTTTAATAATCTTCATGCCTAATTTGACCAAAATTGGCCGTTTTGTAAGAATACAAATTATCAAAAATTTAATTAACCTTCACAAATGGATTCCTTGAACTAAAACAATATAGTTACATACAACATTCATGGCAAATCAGTATATCCATGACAAAACATAAATAACAAAATAGACACAAATGAATACAATTTGCATTGTTTACCGTATGGGCGGCCGTTTTAGATGTTTTCACCTTTTTTGGGGGGGGGGGGACGGAGCATCATGACTTTCAAAAAAAAAAAAAAAAAAAAAAAAAAAAAAAAAAAAAAAAAAAAAAAAAAAAAAAAAAAAAAAAAAATATTTTTTTTAATTATTATTATTAGACATATAATACCGATTTACAAGTGGGCGATTCTGCAGGAACTGCGACTGCGATTCTGTGCGGTGTTAAAACCAAGTTTGGCACTTTGGCTGTAGACGATCGAGTGGAGTTTGGTAACTGTTCTTCTGCGGAGGGTGCGGAAGTCGACTCGGTAATGAAATTGGCACAAAATGCTGGTAAGATTTAGAATAACTGTTAAAAAAACTGATTTATGCGAAACTCATCAAAGAATAGAGAGTGCTCGTGTTTCGGATTAGCAGTCATATTTGAGGGCGTTTCCGTAACTGACTAGGTAATGAATTCAACAACTTTGACGAAATAAAGCTGTATAGGTTGTTGAATAGGTTGTTGAATTCACGGTGTTTCCGAAACCTGGTCAGGTTACGAAAACTCCGCATATTTGAGGTAGAAGTGATCTATGAATTATGCATCCACCTGCTTTGCACCTGGACCACTTTCCTATTATGTTTACATATATGAGAGTGTTGTTTGACCTCAAATATATTCAGAAATGATACAATCAGAAAGTGCTTTTCAAGACATGAAATCGGGGATTAAATCACTTAAGACCAACATCACTTAAGACCGACATCAGTAAATGCTCTTTCTTTCATCTCAATTGCTTTTGGCAATCTTGAGATATACTCAATTGCCTACAGTAAATTCATATCACGTTTGTGCCACTTTTGGGCAATGAACAACATATTTAAACACGTTTTATTTGATTATTTTGTTGTTGTAATCATCATGTTCTCAGCATTACAAATGTTACAAGTTAAAAGTTTGTTCCTGTTGCTGGTATGATATGGAGTAAAAGTTGCTTCCAAACTACACCTACATAACGTTAGTTTCCGATGTAGGGGGAACAGAAGGTCAACGTCCATTGCACCCAATGGGGCTTGACCTTGTGTCCCCCTACTTTGTTAAGCAACACACACAGAAAAAGTGAGTCACTTGCGTAGAAGTGAGTCAATTTGTCCGTATAGTGAAACACTTTGCCTCAAAATGAGTCACCTTGACTCATTTTTGGACCAAGGGTTCCACTATACGGACAAGTGACTCACCTTTTTCTGTGTGTGAAGCATTTGAGACACTAAAACAATTCCTTATTTTAACCCTATGAGCTCCACCAACTTTAAAATTTGACCCTATATGCAACATAAATTTACCATTTTTATTGATTTTTGCAGGTATATTCGTCTCAGGTTTTTAGCCTATAACTCTGAAACTTTAGGCTGTAGATAGTACAAACTATACCTTTTCTGAATCCTTTTGGTTAGAGAAATACCTTGGTGTACTTTTCAACACGATTGGATCAATTTTAAAATTTGACCCATGTACAATCTTTGTCTAGGCCCCCCCTCTTTAATACCACATTTGCATGCAGCACTTAAGAATCACGTTTCTGGGGTTCCTGTCAGGCTGTCTACATATTTAATCACTTTTTGTACTCTAGATATGTTAGATATGTCCCGGGAGATATGTCTGCTAGGAAAAATAGTGCAAGGCTTCTAAACGGAATAAAGTGCCATATTGTTTTTTACAACGTATTGTGCCCTACTAAAACTCCCTTTTTAGTGCCATTTTTTTTAAATGTATTTGTCAATTGACACTTTACGCTCCCTTTCATTCAAAAACAAACACCCACAGGGGTAAAAGGTCCCGGGTGATCTCAAATTGATGGATGTAGTGGCAACTACACTCACCCCTTTTAGAGACCAGTACACACCGAGTACGTCGCATAAGTATCATAGACACTTGATGGATAGCTAAAGTCCTCTTATTTCAATTGATATCAAAATGAGTACAAACATGCCTAGTATTACGTCTGTATGACGTCATAAAGTTTTCCTGTCAGCAAAACTGTCAATTTCTATAGACACACAATGTACAATGGGGAAAACTTAATTTTTAACAACAACAAAAAAGTTACGAATATCCGATTAACACGCGGTTTTGGCTCTACATATGGAAAATGACAGTTTTATATACACCGAGTGCCATAATAGCCATAATAGTGTTTGTGATCGTGAGTCAGTAATATTGCAAAATATCAAATTTTCACTAAGCTATCCTGTAGTACCAAATTTATAGTAATCGGAGTAAAATCGAAGGATGTGTTCTTGTTACAAAAGTGGCTTACTTTGACGAGGGGTAATCCTGATTCTTGAACATTTGAGTGCCGATTCTTTCTATACCATATACAGGTAAAGCCACTGGATTTGTAACCACAACACGAGTCACACATGCTACCCCTGCTGCCCTATTTGCACACACACCTAGCCGGCGCTGGGAATACACTGTGCCGTTGGAAGAAAGCGAAGAAGGATGCAAAGACATTGCCCTGCAAATGATAGAAAATGGACAAGATATCAATGTAAGTGCGATGGGTATGCACGTATGCACGCGTGCAGGTACATGCACACATGCACTCACTCTCAACACAAGACACGCACGCACACATACGAGCGTGCAAGGGAGCGTTTTTATGTATTTGTGGAGCTATGGTTGCGTATACGTTCTCTAATATCATTCCCCGTTTCCACGACACATTGAATTTTGCATTTTACAAAAATTTCAATTCATATTGAAGAAGGTAGCAAAGTTAAAGCAATATTAAATGGTACATTTTTAAGACTGCCCTCTAATAAACTACACCTTCGAACGACAATGCTAACAAATGCACACTTGTCATAAAAGAAACGATTGTTTATTTAGAATCAAGATCCCAATTGTAATTTAACGGCGGAGCTGAAAACTCAATTTTATGTCCGTTCATGATGAATTAGTGGCATCTCACAAAAATTACCTCTAACTTAACTTACCTGAACCGACGGAACAACTAATGGAAGAGCGTAGACACGTACATGGCGAAATTTCCCGGCTATTTCATATTGAAAGGACGTTTCCAGCAGCCGTTGAATTATTATCGGTGATCTCTGATATTAACTATTCTCAACTGGTTTAAACCCAATTTTCATGTATCTATGGGGTGAAGTTGCCAAATTTAGCAGACTTGCACTATTTCAACACAGTATTGCAGCATTGCTCTCTGCAGGTTATTATTAATAATAATAATAATGAATAGTTCTTATAAGGCGCAAAATCTTCAAGAGAACTCAGAGCGCCATAACAGACAACACATACAAATCAAACAAAACAGCTATGAGCAATGAAAAGCTTGACGAAAGAGGTGAGGTTTTTAGTTGACGTTTGAAGTCTTGGAGCTTATTACTGATGACATTGTAGTGAAAGTGTTTGAAATAGTTTATAATATGGGAGTAGGCAAGATTTTATTATAAATTAATTTGTGTGCATATTAACAATGGTCACCAATTTTGTGTTATGTTACTTGAGATGTCACACACGTAACCACCAATGTCACACACGTGGCCATACTTAATGATTTTTTTTAAATTTAATTACCAAGTAAAGTTTGCTTGTTACTATTAATTACCAACATTGTTGTAATGACAAAGTACCATTGTCTTTTTTGAAATATCTATAAGAATGGTATGTTACCGATGCAGTGTCTGGGTGGCAACTAGACGGTAGTAAGTAATAGCCCATAAGCGGCCATCATCAGATTTTCCGTTCGTTGCACCCAATTAGTGATTAATTTTCCCATATATCACCTTGAAGGGTATGTTTCCGCCCCGAAAAGCTGCACGTTAGCGTGTCCTGCCCATTTCAAAATGGCCGCCATTGTTTTATGTAAAACCGCCATTATAATTGCATTACATATAGAAATTTTATCCACGACTACACGAAACCAAGTTTTTAACTGCCTGAAAGGGGCTTAAACATCTAGGCGTCCAAGATGGCCGCCGCAAGGAGGCATATTTCGCTAAATGACCTTAAAATGTCAAATTGTTGAAATAAGAACCTGGGTGATATTTGGGAGCTCCAAAAAGAATTTATGGCATTTATATTTTACGTACAGGCTTGTTTTTAAAGATGTCGGTGATTATATTCGCTCTTGGGTACATAAATCAGGAAGAAAAGCAGCCCTACCAATCTTTTCGACGTTATTAAACAACACTTTCTAATAATGACCCTAAATCAGTTCCAAGATGTAAACAATATTGAAGTGGGGTATTGACTTGTCCTAGAGAGTGCCGTTACTATAGCTGGTTACTACTTGGGCCATATAACGTAGTTTAAACTGACTCTATAATAGTTCATAGGAAGGCAACAGATCATATCAACCTGATACAATAAAATCATAATAAATGGGTGTGGACTGTATTTAAGGACTACTCAGTGACGTCATAGGTGTTTCCCAGTAAAACAAAAATGCTTATGAAGAAGTGAAAAAAAATTTCTATATGTAGAAGGAAAATTTAAATATGGTGACCAAAGTTTCTTTCAAGCATATCAAGTGCTATCTTTGTTTCTGACGTGTACCACAGGCTCCTTCTCTATCTCTACTGCCTAGATCAGCTTCCTTCCCAGCGTCAACTAGTGTTGAGTGGCATGAAATTATCCAGAAGCATGAGAGAAAATTGCGGGAAAATGTTATCAATAGTTTTCGTTATGGTTTTTATTATGTCGAAAAAGATGTGCAGGAGTGTTTTTCTTCTTGATTTATGTCCTCCGGAGCGGGTATAACCGTCCCCCACCAAGAGTTATGATCATGTCCGCAATACACAAATGTCATTAAATCTCTTTTTGGTGCTCTCAAAATATTACTCGCATTATTACCCCATTTTTAGTCAATTTTAGTACATTTAACAAAACATGCCTCCTACCGTCAGCCATCTTGGACACTTAAATGTTTAAGCCCACTTCAGGAATGTAGAACTTTATTTCGTTTAGTCCTGGATAAAATTCCTCTCTATAATGAAAATACAATAGCATTTTTTTTTTATAAAACAATGGTGGTCATTTTGAAATAGGCAGTATATACGCGCTAATGTGCAACTTTTCGGGGCGGAAACCTAATCCTAGTCAGGGGGACACCCCCTTCAAGGTGATATATTGGAAAATTTATCACCAGTTGGGTGCAACAAACTCGAATTTAAAGGCCCGTACAGAGACTGGCTCATGGACTATAAGCGTGTTTGTACAAAAATGATCTAAATTTCGCAACAGCATTTAGTTTGTTGACTAAAAAAATGGAATGTCCAAAACAAGACCAATGACGTTCACAATCAATACCCTCAAGAATGTTCTATAAATAGAGTTCTTACTTATTCTACAAATGTCCAATCTGATGCGGTATGTAAAATCCAGATTTCAAAAACGTTGCAGTTCAACGATGATGGAAGAAAAGTAGATCATTGACGACTACCACCAGCGCCGTTTACCTTCAGAGCTCGTCCATCCGTTTTAAAATGTGCACTCTTGGTATAATTTCTCTTGGAATTCAACGGGGATGTCAGAAAAAAGTTCTAGTGCTTGGTAGGCAACTTCAGAGGTTCCTGCCCAGATAACATGGAGATATTGGGCCAATATAGGCCCAATATATATTCAATATCGGACCAGTATTGGCTACAGTTATCGGTCCAATATTATTTGCTCATCGGCCCAAAATTGGACCAATATTGGGCCCGGGCCAATGTTGGCACAGTATTGGGCCAATTCTTGGTAATAGATATTGAACCAATATTGGGAATATATCAATATTTTTTATTGGCAACCTGCTATATTTTAATAAATTATTTAAATAATTTGAGCTAGTCAAATAGTTTATTTTTTTATTGAAATTGGTATTATATAGTATAATATTTTTGAAATATTGTGTTCTGATCAAAACAATCGTCCTTGAGAGATTTTAGCGTATTTCTGTATGTTTTTATTGTTTTCTCACCCTGCTATTTTTAGGCAAACAATTAGCCTTAAGCCAATATTGGGCCAACGTTATCCCAATAATTGGCTCTATATTGGCTGTTAGTCTATTGACAATATGATGCGCCAATATTAGACCATTAAAGGATGCCGATATGAAGCCGATATCACATTGCCAATGGAAAACTAATAGTGGCCCAATATACGTTAGCCACGTGATGCCGATGCCAAGATTACCGATGGGGAACCATTGTTGGGCCAATATAGGCGGATTCAACTAGTTTTGCGTGGCCACAACCGTCTCACTTCCCTCTGAGTTGATGTTTGGCATTGGTATATCAAAGTCATCCCTTGGAAGGCCTTTGAGTTTCTGCTAAGCCAGAGAGCTGAGAGGCAGTTTGGCAGGGATGTATTATACAAGCCTCGGCTTCCTATATCAATAGGGAAGTAGTAAGTGGTCCATGAGCGGTTCTCACATTCTGCAACAAGTTTACTATATTTGCATTTCTTTCTAGTATCTTCACGGCGAAGATTTCAAAATGGCAGCTTGCATTATCAAAGTACCATAAGGAAATTCCGTGAGAACTTCTTCAGAAATTAAATTTCTCTTTCATAATCATAAAGATAACTTTTTTCCAACAACTTAAGACGGCGCGGCGGGGTGCTATAGCCCCCTCGATAACACAATCCATTTAGCAGTATAATATAGTCCGGCATATATAATATCTCCACAAAGTCCATCTGCCGGAAATGTCCACTTTTAGGAACGCAAAGTGGAGTCACTTTGATTCCCAAATCTGAAGCACTTTGGGCTTCCAAGACAAGCTTTACTTATTCACCACACTTTAAGTGCGAATTCTGTAGAATACAACTTACGGAGAGTATTAAGGTAAACACATTGGTTTATAGAAGACCTTAACAAGTTAATCTATGATCATATACCTAGAGCGTTCATGAGCGAACAAGCCGAGAAGCGCGATTTTCTTCACACCTAGATTATTCCCTTACAAAGATATTTCTAATCTTATCAATGTTTGTGTTGTTTGTATTTGTTTTAAAGGTTATAATGGGCGGTGGCAGACGCAACTTCCTTCCGAACGCCACTGCTGATCCTGAATACGACGATGAATATGGCAAGCGAATCGACGGACGCAATTTGATAGATGAATGGCTATCGCTCAGGCCGAAAAGCGACAGAAGACGATATGTTTGGAATTTGGAGGATTTTAAGAAGATTGAAGAGAAAAAAGTTGATCATCTTCTAGGTACAGAATACCATAATATAACAAAAAATAAAACTAGTTAATTAATATAATAGGCTAAAGAGTACTTGTTATGTGTCAGTGTCCATCAAAGTGTCGGACATGATGTACTTTCTATTATCTTTGCATGTTCAATGCTCTTACTTATCCTCCTCCGGGATTACCGGTCATCCCGCTTCTTTTGACAACAAATCTGTTATCATATCTCAGAAAATTGTCAAAATGGACACCAGCCACATGCAGGTCGTTCTTCTATCACATTATTGCAGTGTCTGAGGCACATAAAGACATGATTCTGGTATCTATTCCCATGTTGTACGAGTCAAGTAACGCATCGAGAACATTGATAACAATATTAGATCATTTATGATTTGGTTATGGCAGCCATCTTGAATTGCAAAATGGTTATCACGCAAGATTGGTTTGCCCATACATAGGTGTGCAGTGAAGCAAAGTATCTACTGTTGGGTTTACATGAAATAATTACAATAAATGTGTAATTTACGGTATGAACAATTAAGGAAGATTACAATTACATATTATTATTTGTATTTTATTTCGTCATGTGAGTGCAATAAAGTCGTATCTACATTTTTGTGTTTCCTTCAGTTGTGATGCAAATGTATTTTGTAAAATATTTCATTTCCCACTTAAGTCGACTAATTAAGAAGTAGCTAATTAAAGTGGCGTAACTACACACAAATGTTTCCCGTGTAGTGCAATAAAGTCGTATCTACTAGTTACGACTTGGCTGCATTCAACAAAAATTCAATTTTGAGCGCAACAAAGTCGTATCTACACTCTAAATTTTGCAACGGATAATGTAGTTGTGTACAAATGGTTGAACCATTTGTTGAACTCTACTGATGCTATGTAGTCTAAAAAACTTTGAATAAATCTATTTATATAGACTGCGAATAAGTCACAAAATGTTTTATAAAATGACTCATGGTGCCATTTAGGTCAAAACTGAAGGCACATATTTTTCAGTCTTATTATACAGGTACAAATAATTGTGTATGCGTTGTATGTGCTTGTATTTTTGGTACAAGTATGTATTAGTGACACTTAGTTGTCCCGAAAATACAAACACATAATATTTGTATAAACAGATGAAAATTGTCTGCTAACAATTTACAAGTGTAATGCAATCAATACCTATGAACATTTATGGGATATATAATGTCATATAAGCACTATATGTAAAGAGGTCTACTCAAATTTCTTTTGGCTACAGAGTATCATTAGAGTAAATTAAATGGGTCAACCATTTGTACATAACTACATTATCTGTTGCAACATTTAGAGTGTACACATAATTCTATTCTATTATTAGCCTAATAACTCTGCAATAAATTGAGGCTTATACTTGAAATATGTATTAAATTATGTGTATTAATTTATTTTTTAAAACTATATTGAATGAAAAAGGTCGTAACTACATATGTGATATGTTATTAAGGTTTTTGTACCAAAATTAGCATAAATTTGGTAAAAAATTAAAATAATAATAATAATAATAGCAGAGATTTATATAGCGCCTTATGCTATTGGCCTCTAAGCGCTTTCACAAATGGCCGCTGATCACTGTGGCCCAACCATACCATAAACCATTTAGCATCATTTCAAGGGATGCAGCAGATCGGGATCAGCGCTTTCCCTTATCAGCAAACATACATCGAGATAACCATCGCAGCCGGGACCAGCTTCCCAAATATCGCATGGGTAAATCGGGACAACCAAGCGGTTAATTTCTTGTCCAGGGAAATTACAAGATAGCTGAATCTCACAGGGCTCGAACGCACGCCTATACGCATGGATGAGCATACACTGGAGTCGAGCGCTTACCTGATTGAGCTATCTTGTCCGCTTCAAATGCACTTTTGATGCCCCCCCCCCAAACAATGGGATATTTTTTATGTATACACCTTTTTAAAATTCCGATCGCTTTAAAAAAAATAAAACGGCTTTATCTACATAACTAGTTTTCCCGTTGAATTCAAAAAGTCGTATCTACGAGTTACGACTTTGTTGCACATAAGAGTTATTCAATTTGCAGTGCAACAAAGTCGTATCTACAACAAATTAGGCCTAATTAGCCTAATAACCCTGCGTAATGCGTAATGACCTACTTTTTCATAATATATAAAAACTTAATTTCGCCAAAAATGTCAGCTACGACTTTGTTGCACTCACATGACGATTTATATTATCCAAACATGATGATAAGATGTAAATTAACGTGTGCGATATGCTTATTAGAAACTCATATTTGTGTGTGTGTGTTTTGTTTTGTTTTGACATGTTAAAAACTTAAGATGGTTGACAATATGGGCTCATATAACTGCCTTGACTTTTAAAACTACAAAATACAATGTATCTTTATTATATTCAGTTGCATCATCCAAACATTATTATAAAAGTGCGATTAATTAATTATAAGTATAGACACGAGAATCATGACTCTAAAAGTCTCAGAGACAAACCTTTTTGTTTTGAAAATATCAATCTGGTAGGTCTCACTAACAAATGATACCACTCGGGAAGGATCTGAGAGAGGCAGGGGAGTCCTCTTATCCGGGCTCCTATCCCATAGACGTTTTCAAACATTTTAATGTTTTGTCCATTTTTTTCCCGAAATAACCCTAAAAATCACCACAGTTTTTACATTTTCAATCCTTCGCTCATTTTTGTTTTAATCAATCCATTTTGCCATACAACAGCTGTACATCCATAAAGCAATAGAGAACTAAATCGTCACCTAATAAGTTATTGCAATATATTGCGCATACGAAATTGGTTTTGACACCTGCAATCTTGCCTAGATGTTAATTGCTTGATATCATTAAACCCAGCCCTTTTAACGAATGATGTGGGTATAATTAAATTTAGCGCATAAATAGTAGCCTTGCATGAATCATCGGATTGGGGATGTACCGAGTGTTTTATGATTGTGGAACTGCCTTTTTGTGCGCATTCTTATGGCAATGTTGACTTTCATTGGGAACACGTGACCCAAACGCGCATTCCACTTTTATACGCCACTGCGCAACAAAAAATCGTGTATATACATGCACAAACAAATGTCCGTCTGTCTACATAATATTTATTTTGATATATATTATAAATATGAACAAGTTTAAGGATTCTAGATAAACAATGCAGGCGCGGATCTAGGGAGGGGCGCGCGCCTCCCGGTAATTCTGCAAAATCTTTCAAAATCAGCCTATTTTGGACAAGTTTCAGCCTTCAGCCCCCCGGTAATTTTGACGTTTTTCAAATCCTGGCCCGCCCCTGCAATGTGTCAGATGCGGACATATGAATGTGAGTGTGCGTGAGAGAGGAGCGAGAGAGCTTATGTTATAAATGTGTGTATAGATGTGTGTGTTTGTACGTATATGTGTATGTTAATCGTGTGCTCCTGTGTCAGAAAGGCCCAAAATGTCAATTCACAAAAACCTTACTCTATATTGTTTCTGTTGTTTTTCACTCCAACTAGGAGCCATTTCAACAAAGTATCGAGACCTTTATTGATCAAATAAAAATATTAATCGAAATTTTAGTTAATTAAAGGAGCTCAAGCTTTCAAACAGCTGAGGACCGTGATCCAAACAAGCAATTAACAACCGCACGTCAAAACAATCATTATACCATTAATAGCATCGTGTTCGCTTGATATCAGGTTACCGAAAGTGCAACAGCTAGACACTAACGAACGAAAAAGTAATTACTTGGTGAAATCATTACTTGATGAGTAACGTAATTAACGCTAAATGACCTGGCGGTTGCAACGAAGGTCTGACAGCATAAAAAGGATGGTGCTTTGACATTAAGGAAATACTTTGCAGTTATGACATTTCTATGACCTTGGTAGTCAAGTAATATGTAATGGCCAGAAAACGCTATTAAAATTGGTTTTCAGGCCTGTAGGCAAAATCGATATTTTTTAGGGGTGCGTATTTTCCCAAATGCGGACCTGAAACGCCTTTTTCCTTGGCTAGCTTCGCTCACCGGTAGACCCAAATTTGTTAGCGTCGTTTAAAAAAATAACAAGAGGTTAGCATTATATGTATCTTCGCATCGTCACATACAATCTGTAACTGTTTGTACTGTATATCCTGTATAAATATGTACAAGTTTGGACCTTTTTAGTAAATTCAAACAGAGCTTATGTCTGTATATATAAGGGGTTCCAAAAATAAGATTCTCCCTAAATTTCAAGGACATTTCTTTGCATAACTTCACTTAAAACTGAATGATTGGAAAATGTTAAAAAAGGTTTTGAAGAGAGGAAATATTTGGCTCTGCCACAAAAGGTGTTGCTTTTCAACAGACACTTTAGGTATCAACACTCTCTACTTTTGAACAATGTCGTTTTCTGAAAAAGCGGCACTTTGCCGTATTCAAAGGTCTAAAGTTAAATATCAATTTACAACAACTATTTCTTTTCCTTCCTTTATATTCATTGCGGTGTGAAGTAAATAAGCTTAAAACATAACGCATTGGCATACCAATAAACCAAAAGACAAATATGCTGACATTTTCTAGAATTTTCTACAAATTTTCTAGATTATTGTCAACATTGCCATGATTGCGTGTTGTACTGTGTACTTCAAAGTTTAAAATAAATCTGAATTATTCATCTTCAGGTCTCTTTGAAACGAGCCACATGCAATACGAGAGCGCCCGCATGACCGATGATAAAGCAGGCGAACCCTCCCTCTCACAGATGACAGAAAAAGCAATCAAAATCCTGCAGAAAAACAAGAATGGTTTCTTCTTGTTGGTAGAAGGTAATATCCAATGTTCTCATGAACTGTTTTCCAGAATTTCTGTGCTATATACCAGCGATTGTTTTTTTTAACATCAACTCAGTGTAGGTCTAACAATGTGTAAAAAAAAATAAAAGAAAAAAGAAAACAAAACAACTGTTAACCAGTGGTTTTGTTTTGAATCTTCCCGCTATAGTCTCAGACGAAAATAACCGTAGGTGTCGAGTCCGAAACTTTGCTATCTGTCATTTATATCAGTTATCAGCGCACAGTAATAATACCTGTAGAAATTGTTTCTCGAATTACCTGCGCATGCGCCAGCTATGAAAGGACTCAAAACTGTGTTCATCTTTGTCAACAGATGGTGTGTTTGTTTATTTTTCCGTTTTATTAAATTTACGCTCTTTGGTGACACGGGATGTCTTTAAGTATGCTAAAAATA
This sequence comes from Ophioderma brevispina, assembly GCA_023653785.1. Classification (NCBI taxonomy): domain Eukaryota; kingdom Metazoa; phylum Echinodermata; class Ophiuroidea; order Amphilepidida; family Ophiodermatidae; genus Ophioderma; species Ophioderma brevispina. Next base: position 18,547 of record JAMKCH010018309.1, read on the forward strand.
GATACTCGTCTTCTGTAGGAAAAAAGAAAATTGGTTGTCCAATCATCAAAATCAACCACCCGTGCGTTTTGACATTGTGAATAATTATGATATAAAATTGGATCGATTAAGCCAAAATTAATTGGTCGAGCTATGAGTTGCAAAAATATTGAGCGAGATGCAGTCGAGCCCAATATTTTAAAACTCATAGCGAGACCAATTAATATTGGGCGTAAATCATCCAATTTTATCATTATCATGTTTTGGATCCGATATTTTCACACACTTGGAAACCCCAAATCTGACCGAAGGAATTTTTCCACGAAATTTATACAACACTTGCAGGGTCATGAGACAATAACAATTAAGCAATAAAATTAGAATCCACAAAGAAACATAAAATGAAAGGAAAAACATTATTTTCAAATTCGGAACAAAAGGAACACACAGTTTGCTGAGACAAACTTCTTTTTTTTTGGCCTTATCCTTCAAAAGGTAGGACATGACTGAGGGAAATCGGTATAAAGTTTTGTTTTGCAGTAGAAACTCTGCCATTTGTCCGCTCATTCTGGCGAATCGTCCTCCTGCATTTCTCACGTATATATCCTTCAAAAGTAAGATAATGCACGAGGAAAAATTGATTTAGGGCTAAAAATCACAAAATTTGGCAATATTCAGTGATTTGGGGCCCAATTGGTTAAAAATCTGCAAATTTTGGGATTCTTTTTGTTCCCCAAATTTTCACTTTTACCTCCCCAGTCCGCAACAAAACACTAAACTCCCCCCCCCCCCGAAAAAGAAGTCTGGCACCGCCACTAATGCTTTACCCTATAGTTCAAAATATTATCCACTGCATACTTCATTACTTTAGAGATAAACGTTTGTTTAACTAAACAGTGCATAAACACTGGTTTGCAATACGGGCACTCATGTTTGATAGAAACACGCTATTAGCTTAAAACTTTAAAAAGTGTTGTGTAAAATCTGAATGTTTTTGTTTGTTAAGATATAAACCCCTTATAGTGTTTTATATCAACAGGAGGTCGTATGGATATTTATCAATCTCTCCCTGGAGATAGCCAGCGCACACAAGTGTTGAAAAAAAAACTATATGCGCTTAGCCAGATTCGAACCGGCGACGTCCGTATTACTAGCACGGCGCTCTAACCAACTTTGCTATCAAGACTGGGTTGGTAGAAGAGCGATAGATATCATCTATAGGTGTTAGGTTCGAAAGGTGTCCATCGCTTTCCTAGCGGATAGCATCAGAACGGTATATTTACATATACAATTTATATTTGTTTTGAAATTTTAGGAGGTCGTATTGATCACGGCCATCATAAGGGTGTCGCTTACGACGCAATTGAAGATACTCTAGCCATGGAAAAAGCAGTTGCCACCACCATAAAACTAACCAACGAAGAAGATACACTTGTAATAGTTACAGCTGATCATGGACATGTCATGACGATATCAGGTTATCCGTCATTAGGAGGGATCTGATATTAGGTAAGTCTTCTTGGGGTATATACAAACATAAAATTGATTTGACGGTACTTTTTTACCGCCTTCTTGTGTGACCCAAACATACTAATTTAAGTTCACTTAAGACGCGTATTACGAACTATGACAAATACATGTTGAGAGTCGCCCCATCTACACCTAGGAAAAATACAATAAACTACGTAAAAATGAATTCTATCTATCATAATTAGGTAAAATTTTTCTTAATTTGGTAAAATTTACTTAATTTATGTAACTTTTACTTAATTTAGGTAAAAGAAATTTATTATACTTTTTATTTTTTTTATTTTGTTCGTTTGTTGTTTTGTTTTGAATATTTGTATGCCAGTTTTGAATTTCACCGAAATTCCGCTGTTGTTTTTTTGTTTCTTTCTTCTATTTACTATGTGTACATTTCCGAACACCTTTGTTTGACAGTTGTAATTTAATATTTGGGCTAGATCTTTTTATATTTAATAGTATTTGGTTAAGCGTTACGGTGTCCTGGGAGAATTACCAGATATTTATGAATTTATCGCATTACTGATTATGATGAATTAATTCATGTTTCCTAGGTTACATGACAGTTTGACGGCAAGACGATTTGCCTTATACACACTCTCTTACTCAAACGCCAATGGACCAGGAGCAAACGGACTCAATGAGAGTTTTCACGCACCCGGTAACGAGCTAAATCTTACCGAGTCGACACAGGTTTTGTGAATTAAAAATTTCCCACCATTATTATGGGAACGCATTTCAACAGAAATTTTGATCACAAAAACGTGGCCTATGTGTCCATTGATTTTCATGATACTGATGGCAATTATCCTTGTAATTTCCAAAATGTTGTGACCACATGTGACCTTGAGCTCATGCGACCTTTGTGGGCCAAAAAGGTCAGAATTATACTGTGTATCTCATTATCGATCGAATTTCATACACTATGGTGGTGACCTCCATTTGACATTGATGACCCATGGTGATCTTTGTAGCCCAAAAGATCATAATAAAATTTTTGGTGCACCACATTGGGATACATTGATCAATGTACAAGTGACCTCGTGACCTTTGTCCCCATTCACACCCACTACGGCAGACGACACATGCGTTTGTGAACGCTGTATTTTTCATTTTTTTACGATACCAATTCAGTTGATCAAATAAACATTTTTTCCCTGAACCATCAGAAAAAAGCTGAACTATAAACATTTACATGATGAAAAACCAAAATTATGTGATCACAATATCTGGTGAAATGCCCCATACTCTAGGAGTACTTTAGCTGGCGCACATCCGCCGCCAATTATTAACCTAAGTCCAACAATAAACGATTAGCTTTGCAAAATCTCAAATACTCGAAAACCCCGTCGCGCAACGATAACTTCTATTCACTGAATTTCACAGCAGGGAAAGTCAAAGTATCGATCCGTGTGGCGCACAAGCTATATTTAACGCTGAATTCCATAGTTATTTGAAATCCGAATCAACCTGAATCGAAGCGATGATAACACCTGGCAGGTTTCATTTGTATCAAGCGGTAACTGATATTTAGGAAATGAAATTTGTAATTGACATTTTATTCATTTGCAAGAAAGTTGCAAGTTTTACCTGCGGGATCAGACGGTTATATGATTGGTCTAATTTTTATGAATTTACACCTTGGTTTTACCCCTATACCCCGATGGACTACAAAAAACACAGAAGGACATGTCCCATTGGCTATAATAATGGGTCGTGCCACTGTTCAGAAGTAAATTGTCTTTCTTTCCTCGGTTCCCTTATTTTTCTATACACCCCGGTATACTGAATCTACATTGATTTCAGTTTTGATATGAGACGTTTGTTATCTCGACATGGTATTACCCATTATCCCACATATTTGATAAAAACACATTCAGTCTTCTTCTATCGTGTCCAAAAACAGTGATTCTAAATATGATCAGCCAGAGACGGTACAAAGTCTGGTGCTTCACTGAATCCTCAAGGTCTTGTCTGTGCATTGTTTGCTCAAACAGTGGGCGACCAGAGATGTTCCATAGTATGTGCGTGCTGTTCCACAATCACAGCTTGTGTCCTGACCCTGCTTCCAGGTAGCCCCTCTTCTGCAGGAGGTAAACTTTAGGATCGGCCAGTTCTGGTCTCAATCTGTTGAGACATTCACCATTCAGTCCATGAGGAGTCAGTGCCATGGGGAAGATGCTCTCCAGGTCAATACCAATAGATGTTACTTGGTTGACAGGCAAGTCTTTTCTTTCCACAATGCGACTCTCTCTTATAATCCTTAGAGACTGTTTAAAGGGGTTGGACTTTGTTTAAGAAACTCTCTTGGATTTAAGGCGGTTGGCGGCAGCAGGTTTTCGGTCCAGAAATAGGGTCTTTCACATTGGATACTTGGCTGCTACGCTCTTGCATGCTGTCGCTACACGACGACGATGTTGGGAGCAATTCCTGCTAGGAGTATAGGTTCTCCGTTGGTGTTGGACGAAAACATCCCGTGACAAGCCGTTCAGGAGGCATTTAAGGTGGAATCAGCTTTTGGCCATTGGGTTGATCTTTCCCATACAGGGCAAGCTATACTCTGCACATGAGTAGCACAGGCAAGTGCCCGTCGATCTTAGGGTTATGTGGCGAGCACCCCATCTTTGTGCCAGTGAAGTGGGGTGCACATTCATGAAAAATAAACAATACAATATTTCTCAGTTCAGAATATTTTAATTGGAATTCAATTAAAAATATCCATAACAATCAACAACAATATTAACATCAAAAAAACGGCCTGCCTAATTTTGGAGGATAGCTCAGAGTGAAAAACGTGGCGATTTTCTTGGAATTTTAAGGCTAGTTTCACCAATTCAAACACGCACGTAGTGGGGTCATTCTGGAGCGATTCTTTGACCGTGGAGAGCAGAGATCATTTCTCAGTGGATTTGACTTCTATGAAGGTTATAAATCGAATACAGTGCGTCAAAATTGAAGATGCTGGGATGCTGTAAAAAGGTAACCAAATGTTCGTTTGTTACAAGGATTTTAAGTAGGTATAGTTCATACTACCTACAACGTATGGTTATGTAGATATAAGTGACAAAAATCGTCAAATGTAAAAAGTCATCACCTGGTTTAAATCTTTATTGTTGCATCGTTCCTTTAAAATGGTCTCAATTTTCCACAGGGATTGACCAACAAAAGTAGCTGGCACTCTCATTTGTATTTGGTTTATAGAACTAAAGACAACAAGGTCAATGCCCTTGACCTCTATTGACCTTAAATTTTAGAAAAAGATGTTACACAGTGCCCAACTTTTGTTGGAAACGATGAAAATTTTCGCCCATTTTTAAAAAGAAGTTGGGAGCATATTTAAAAAATTTAACGTTGGTAATTTGAGATTTTGTACTATATCTCCATAAACCATACGTTGTAGGTTAGTACAAACTTTACCTTTGTAATCCTCTTTTAAACACTTTGGTACCCATCTACAGCAATTTAAGCATCTTCATTTTTACCAACTGTTTATG